>CAUYSK010028939.1:0-54995 GCA_963575035.1 Avahi laniger | reverse complement strand
GAACAAGATTGCCAAATCCAACACGTATACCATTTTTATATTCACAATGGCATTGGAACAGTTTTAGGTCCATATTTTTGCCAAAACTTTGTTTTAGTAGTTCTAGTAGGTGTGTAATAGTATCTTATTGTATTTTTATTTCCATTATTAGTTTTCTATTGCTGCTCTAACAAATTACCACAAAATTAGCTGTTTAAAAAAATCCACAAATATATTATCATACAGCTCTGTAGGTTAGAAGTCTAACATGATCTCACTGGGTTAAAATCAAGGTATGTACTGGACTGTGTTCCTTTTGGGAGTACTCAAGATACAGTCTACTTCCTTGTCTTTTCCAGACTGTAGAGGCCTCCCAGATTGCACATGGCCAGCAATCTCCATTTCCCAAGTGCAAGGTTATGACTCTCTGATCATCCTTCTTAGTCATGGCTCCTGCTCACGTGCTTATCCTTGCCCTCTTAAAGTTCTGTGTTTCCTTCCGGGCTCATTTACCTGCAGCCTGAAAATTCTGCCTTAATATTTCTTCTGCCACAGGTCTTTTGGTGCTGAATTGCCTGGGCTTTTGTTTGCCTGAAACTATCTTTATTTTATTTTACTTTTTGAAGGATATTTTTGCTGACTATAGAATTTGAGGCTAGTTATTTTTTTTCTTTCAACATTTTGGTGCTGTTATTCCATTTTCTTAAGCTTTCATGCTGTTTGGGGAAAATCAATGGTCACTCTTACTTTTGAAGTTAATGTTTCTTTTTTCTCTAGGTGCTTTTATTTTCTTTTTCAATTGACTTTAGCAGTTTGACTATAATGTACCTAGGGGAGCTTTCTATGTAATTACCTTTCTTGAGTTTTGCAGAACTTTCGGATGCATGGATTGAACAGATAGATGTCTTCCATCCATTTTGAAAAATTCTCTGCATTTGTTCCTTCCAATATTGTTTCTTCTTCATTTTCTTTCTTCTCTTTTTCTGGAATTCCAGTTAACCATATGTTACATTATTTGGCTAAGTCCCACATTATTTCTCTTAAACTCTGTTCTTTCCAGCTTGTTCTCCATGCCTCAAATTTAAATATTTTCTTACAACCTGTTAATATGTTTGCTAATTTTTTCTTCTCTTTCCTTTAGTCTTCTTTTAAATCCCTCCACAGTTCTTAATTTTAGGTTCTGTATTTTTCAGTTCTAGGATGTTCACTTGTGTATTTTTACACCAAGAAATTACAAGATTTTTGATGTCAAATCTTTGTTGAAATTCTCAATATTTTCATCTGTTTTGTACATCTTTTTCTCTATATTGAATATGTTATGAAATATATTATAGAAAATATATTAGTCATAATTATTTGAAAGTATTTGACAATTAAATCCAATATTTGGATTAACCATTTTATTTTCTATTTTTCTATTTTCTATCTATGGTTTTATTTTTTATTTTTCTCTTAATTATTGGTCACCTTTTCCTGGTTCTTCTGTCTTTCACGAATTTTTGTTAAGAATACAAGAACAATAGAGCTACAGGTGATATTCAGTTTGTTTCATATAATAGTAAATTTTGGCATCAAATTTTCCTCTCTCTTTATATACATTCACACACACACACACACACACACACATATTTCAAAGCAATGGGCTATAGATTTTAAAAATTAAATTAAATTAAATGGATAAACTCACAGTTACAAGGTAAAAAAATTCATACCTCTGTCAGTGTTAAATAGAGTAATATTGTTATTTAAGAAATTCTGAAGAAAATCAGGAACAAAGGGACTTTGAAATTCTAATAATGAAATCGGGAATAGAATTGGAGCATTCTTTTTTCAGATTCTACTAGAAAAATAAAATTTTAAGCCCTTATAAAGGAACTTATGATAAGAAACATTACATCTTCAGAAATACCATTCACTAGTTATCTTAGTTAATTGGCAAAAAGTGGAGAAAAATCTCAAATCTAGGCCTCCCCTCCTTCCCATAGGACTATTCATAAAGTCTATGAGGATACAATAGTCATGTAAAATTTCTGTGTTTGGGTTTTTCTTTTCCATTAGTCAAAATTTTTTTTTTAAATTAAGGAATACCCGAACATTTTCAATAGTTATCCTGTTTTACAAATTTATTTTCTTGGTCATGTTACTGAGTTTTAATATGTCTTACCTTTCTTATCTCTAAAATGAGAGAAATAAAACCATAAATATTTTAGATCTGTGATTTGACCGATATTTCTAACAAAGTGACAAAATGGGAAATTTAATACCATGTAAGCTTAAAGTCCATAATCACATGCAGCTTACTCTACTTGGTAACCTTCAATATGAGATTATTTTTGATAATCAGTTGGTATCCAGAGGATAGTGGTCTGGAGTTCTGTGGGTAAACCTCGTTTTTATGGCAGTGGATCACATTCCAAGTGAGTGTGCTTTTCATTGCCTCTGAGAATTTCAACATTCTTGAGCACACACTTGAAAGCAAAAGCCAAATTTCAGAATTTTAGTTTTTGAATATATTTTAAATGCTAATTAAGTTTTGAGTTTATGCAACACTCTCTAAATATGCTCCTCTTACTGTAGGCTGTGTACTTTTTGATAATGGATTGTTTGTTATGCTGCTGTTTGGTTTCTTCTTAAATAACTTGAGACTTCACTCAGTCTTAAGGCCATTAAATGGACATGTGTTCTTATAATAAGCTATTTTTGATCTGTGTTGGAATGAGTTATAAGAAACTGTCATATATCTCCCCTCTCACTGTGAATTTGGCAAAAACATGGGTCTTTGAAGATACTTTGACACTGATGCTTCTTGCTAGGTGGGTCACCTAAGAGTGAGAAATCTCTGTGACTGTCACGTGACAAGGGATGATATTTATTAACAAGTACAACAAGTATATTACAAGTATTAACAAGTACATTTACAACTTTTCCATTTCCTCTCTTCCACCTCTTGCATACTGATATGAATCTTGTCTTTGTACCTCAGCAATTCCTTCCACTACCCTCCCACTGTCCTCTAAGGGCAGCCTAAGTCCAAAGCTTTTGGTGATAGAAAATAGGAAATTTAGGTAGAGAAAGATAAGGACAGAGATATAACTGGAAAGACTACAGTATTTTTCTGTGCTGAAATATTTCCCAGGCCTTTGCTTATTGCAAAAAAAAAAAAAAAATGGAAATCAAAGCAAAGCATAGGAAAAGTAAAACAAAACCACCACCAAAAAAATCAATAAAAATCCAGAGATTTTTAACTTTATGTATTATCATAAAAAATTACTGTGACAGAGAGTAAGCAGCAGATGAGATTTGAAGGATGTGAGAAAGTGAAAGAGTGGAAATGGAAAGACAATGGGATTTTAAGAACTTTCATCTTGAGTTATGAATTGGGTATCCTCTAATACCTTTTGTAAATGCATCTTAAGCCTTTTAAATAATGATTTTCGGTAGCTTGATTGTGTCTTTAATTGGGTCATTAAAACAAGCCCAAACTACATGGGAGTCCTTTTGGCATGCTGCCAAGGTCAGCGGGTATGTTTCTCTTTCTGTCCTCATTTCTTGACCTCCTGACAGAATGTGGCAGGATTTCCTATTCCCTCCTTTTGGAGTATGCTCCTCTCTCAGAACCTATGACATTATCTTCTTCTAGGTTTTTTCCTAAACCTCTAGCCACTTTTCACCTGTGAGCTTTCTCCCTCTCTTCCCTACAGCAGCTCCTCAGGACCCAGATCTAGGTCTCCTCTGTGCACTGTCTCCTGTGGGGAACTCTCTTAATCCTGTGCATTTAGAGGCCATCTGTGGTTTGATGATTCCCGAATGCATATCTGCAGTCCAGACTCAGATAATTATGTACTTGAAATTTTTACATGGATGTCAGGCTTCAGTCTCAAAATTTAAATTCTAAAACTGAATTTCTGCTTTTACGCCAAAAGCCTCATCTACTGTATTTGAGCAAATGGTACTACCATCCGTTTAGTTCCAAAATCTATATTCCTGAGAGTTATTCTTTTTTCTTTTTTTCCCTGAATCCCCACATCTAACCCATCAAGGTCCATCAATTCTTCCTCTAAAATAGTCCCACATCTGCACACTTCTTTCCTTCTTTTCCAGCATTACCCTAGTTACTTCTTCATGTCTTTACATTCTTCCTCTATTACTCTTATTCAATTCAATCTCCAAACAATTACAAAATAATATTAATACAATGAACAAGTTGGAGCACAGCATACTCCAGTAAAATTTTTCAAAGGCTTCCTGTTTTCTTTTAGAGAAAGTCTGAGTTCAGAATATCGGCATAGAGGACCCTGTATGGGCTGGCCCATCTTTACTTGTCCAAGCTCACGTCAATTTCTCTCTTCACCTTCCAGCTATATGGCTCTCATTTATTTCTCAAAATATTCTAGCTATTTATCTTGTTAGGGACTTTGTACAATCACTGCTCTTTTAAAAGATTTTTGTTCAATTAACTATTGTTAGATAATTGTTATATTACTGGACATAGCTTAAATAACACCTCATAGACTTTTCTTGATTACTCAGCAAAAATAGCTTCCTTCAATTACTCTTTTGTAGTGTAGGTGTCATTCAGGCATTTGTGTGTTTACAACTCATTTATTAGTTACTTATTATCTTTTTCCTCATTGAATGGAAAGCTACAAAAGGGCAGGGAATTCGTTTTATTCACTGAATAAAGTGGTTGGCACAAAAAAGGCATTCAATAAATATTAGCTAAATGAAGAACTTTTTAAAAATTAATTTATTTCCTTTGGTCTACCTCAGTGGGTATTTGTTGGCTCTTCAATTCACAGCCTTTTAAAATGAGTATTTCTTTAAAAGCATAGCCCATTTTTACAGATCTAATTAATTACTTCTATAACTACTACTTCTATAACCACTTATTTAGTGTAAACTCTCTTCTAGCCACTACATGAAACTCTCTTATATGCTCTATGTTATTAACTGTAATATTATTTCTATCTCAATTTAATAACAATAAATAAATCAATAAATTGAAGCTTCAAGAGGTTAAGTTCATAACCTTCTAGGGTTGAATTAGGAAAACACAGTTCCATAATGCCATGAAGTTTCAGAGTGTTCACCATTCTTATCTCTGAGCAAGCTGATAGCCAAGCAAGCCAAGCTTTATGCTGGGATCATGGTGAATGAACTTTTACATTTCTCTTGGTACATTCCATGTTGTTCAACTGTAGAACTTATCAGTCCCTTTCAGAAAGGTCCAAATCCAAGGACCATGAAAAGTTAGTAATAGTCTCTAAATTTTTCCAACCATCATAACATGGATATGAATTGAAACGCACATACTTATTATGTAAGTCTCTTTAACAACCTCTAACTTCCTGAAGGAAGGGAAAAAAGTACTCATTCTGCTACTAACTCTGGTCATCAAAAACTTAATATTCTTCACAATGATTGATGTGCCATTCAACATTCCCTATTTGATACATTTTGGTAATGTATAAACATTGTTTTCTCATTTTAGAAAATGGTGTGGCCAACTGACAGAAATTCCTTTCATTGCCTGGCACTTCAGCATTTCCCTCTCATTTGACGACCAGGAACAGCACAATTGGACTTAAGGTTAGTTTAGTTTATCCTGAGTAGGCAGTCAATAGTCCCAAACCGCTGGGAGGGGGAGAGAAGGTTTATTTACATTTCTATCTTTTCTCCTGCTAAGTAACACCTGGTTGAATCAAGCAGCTGCTGACTGTCAACAGTAAGAGCAAGCAGAAGTTAACAGAGCAATCCTGAGGAATTCCTGTAAAATAAACGAGGAGTATATATAGCCACATCAGTAGATTAATTAGATGTCAAATATTATTTAATAGATTTTTTAAATTAAAAAACAAACCTTTTTTAAATGGCATTCAATTAGGTCCTTAATATAGGAACTAGAAATTGAGTTCTTCCTTCGATGTTGATGAAATTACTTCATTCTCTGTTCATCAATTTATCATTGATAAAACAGGGAGACATAATGTTTCTTTTAAATGAGTCAAATTGGAGATCCCAAAAGTAATTAAGTTATTTTTGTTTTTTAAGGATTATTAGCAAAACTGCATGGGGGTTTCTGCCTACGTCTAGTTGCTTGACACACAAAGGGCCAATTATTGAGACAATGAGGATTGCCAAGGAAGAAAGGAGTTTTAATGTGAAAGACGTCTGCGGGGAGAATGGGAGAAATAGTTTCAAATCTGTCTTCCCCCACCACCGAGATCGGGGGCTTTTTAAGGAGGGGGCATGGGCGTTAGGACAGGTCATGGGGAATGGTGGCACTTGGCTTCAGAAATCTTGTTCTGGGGCCTTTGGAATCTCAACTCCTTTGTCTTGTAAAAACTCTGCCACTTCTGGGAAATAACTCAAAAAGTTCAAGTAGTTAGTTAAGGAAGGAGATTATAAAAAAAAAAAAAACATATAGGGGTCCTTGATATTTGCTCAGAGAGCTGGTTACAGGATCAGGTATTACTTTGTATTTCTGGTACCATTTTCTTGTATATTCTCCTCCACTGTCTTAAATCTGGGCTGACCACTATCTCTTTTTCTTCTTCTTTCCTTTTTTCTTTTTTAATGATATACATTTTTACCAAAATGATACTGTGTGACTCTTTTAATCCAAGTCACAAGAAGCCTTGAATCTTCTGCCCGTAGAACACTTGCTTTGGAAGAATTTAGCTGACAACTTATGATTCTTACTACCCTAAACCCGGCATGCTTTGATGAAGGCCAAGCTAGTCATGTGGAAAGGCCACTTGGCGAGAGAGAGGCCTGGCCGGCCCTCATCTCTTCAACCATCCCAGCTCTACTCCAGACATTTGAGTGGAGAAGCCAAATTGGCTGTTTAATTCAGTACAGCCTTCAAGTAAGTCCCGCCCCACCCTCCAACTGAGTGTAACTCCAGGAGAGATCTCCAGTGAGAACCATCCAACTTGGCCCAGCCAATCCTCAGAACTGTGAAAGATAATAATAAATTGTTATTTAAGCTTCTATGTTTGAGATGGCTTATTGTACAAAAATAAATAACTGTAATACCTTGATACTAAATGTGAAGATGATAATTTTTTAGAAACCATTTGTTGCAAATAGATACAATAAATAATAATTGGACATGTATCTCTTCCTATCTCTAAAATTATGCACGTTTTGAGTCAGAAGTACAAGTCACAACCTGGGACTTGAAATTGGCTTGTTGAAGTAGGGGCGGTCTTGTGGGACTGGGCCCTTAACCTGTGTGATCTAATTCTAACTTCAGGTAGATAGTGGCTGAATTGAATTGAATTGTAGGATGCCCAGTTGGTGCGCTGTAGAATGGCTTGGTGTATAAATAAACATCCCACACACATTTTGGTGACCACATGTAAAGTATTCTATATTGAATGTTAAGTGTAAGAGTATGAAAAACAGTTGGGTTTTTCCTGTCTCTAACAGTTCATAAATAATTAATGAAGAAAAAATAACAAAAATACTAAGACTCAGAAGTTATAAAAGATATTGAGTTTTTCACCCTGCTATATTGCTAGAAAAAGAAGCATTTTCTTATGCTCTCTTTTTGTCTATTTAAAAGTTTGTAAGAGGTATTTGATTCATAGCTGGGAATATATTTAAATAAATGTACCTCAATATCAAGAATGAGCAGAAGTTCTTCAGCATCCACTGTTTCTAAGAAGGCAGGTAAGTATGGTAACACAACAGTAGATAACACATTCCTGTATGGAGGCATTGCACACACAGTCTTAAAAGAAAAATTCTCTTCTGTTCAAGAGAAATTTTCTTATAAAAAGTGATGAGAGACAGGAGAGAATTAAAGGTCCACAAAATAATTTTACATTTGTCCTGATGAATTATAACTCTGCATGAAAATTTCAGCACAAAGAAAAAATTGTGATAGAATAAATTTTAAGACAAATTTCATTGAATTAATTCAGTTTTAAAAACATTTTAAAGAAAGCTAATTCATTTTTTTACTTGAAAGCAAGATATTTATTTTCCAAAGATATGTAAATTACCATGTTAACAATATTATTTTAACTCTGTACGATTACTTCAAAATCTTTCAGTCTCTATATTGTTAGATTTATAGCATCTGTTAACATATAAATACTAAGAGTGGTGGGTTGGCTTAAAATTGAAGACATAACTCAATTTCCAATGAGTATTTCAATATGGGACAAATATTTTCATGGAATTTTGGCTGATGGGTTGAGAAAATTCTGATTTTGAAATCAAGTATAATTTGTTGATTTTCAACAGTTGTTTCTTTTACTGAACTTGACTCTTTACTTCTAACACAGGAACAGATGATGTGGTCATAAACTAATTTTTTTCAGAAGTGAAGGTTTCATTAATTTATTTTCAAAGGATATATTCAGGATCTTTAGCCTTGATATAGTCACAAAATAGCATCCCCAAGATGACAAACAGTATTTCTGCATAGAGACTCTTCAGAATTAACTTTATAACAAGATTGGCCCTGAAAAAAACAATTCTTTATTGTTGCAACTAATACTCCAACCACACTTAAAACTCTGTAGCTTATGAAATAACCCTCAAACTAAAGCAATGCAAACCAGATCAAACCAAACAGCAATTAACTATGATAACTGAAAAAGAACTCTAGTTGTGAATCCCTGTAGTGATAGAATAAACCCGTATTTCTGCTTTTGAAATACTGTTCGCTTAGCTAAGCAAACTCTTTAAACATTTGCAGAGCCATTTCATTGTTATAAGTAATAGGTATAGAAATAAAGTAACTACATTTTTTAGAATCTGCTCCAGTTATCAGGGAAAAAATAGTTCTTCTGTTAGAGCTACAGAATGCTTAATCAAAAGCCATTACTAGGGTCCCTAGGTATGTTTCTAAGGATTTTATATTTACCCAGTCATCTTGAAAATATCCTTTTACATAGTGACTGATTCATATTTACTCTGGTATGCCATTATGAATGTTTTGTGTCCTCAATTATACCTGCAAGAATCCATCTTTATGCAACTCATAATTCCAATAAAAGATATTCCTGCCATAACAATAAGAAAGATAATGTGAGGTAGTCATGCGCTTAACAAATCCTTATGAGTCTCCTAGATGTTCTTGACTTAGCATAAATGGGTCCATGTATAATACTGTGATGTGAACAGAAAAAGAAAACCAATCTCTCTTGCTGCTTTGGAAGGCCAAGAAACCCATTCTGTCTTATTTATCAGTTTTTTTCATGTAGATACATAACCTTCACAATATTCACAGTTCTTATATAGCTCTGTGATATCATTGTAAAGATTTGAATAAGATTTATATTTACAAATCTGTCAAACTTAGTTAAGAAAGACAGAAATCCCTTCTAAGATATTGCAATATATTGCAAACAATCACTACCAAGTCATGTCTTTTGCATTTTGTATTGGAGGTTCTTCTAGTCATACTGAGTATTAGCAACAAGAATACCCTTCCTTTAAAATATTTTCCCCAAAAAGATAAGATAGTTTTGAGACCCCAAAACTGCCAAAATATATGGTACACTATAAGATTTGTATATATTGTATATGGGTGAAGGACTCAGAATTCCTTACTGCTTTCAAATCTGTGTGTAGACGCTCACTGCTTAAGACTTTGATGTTGTATAACTGGACACAATGATGTTACCAACTTAGAAAAAGTTGCAAAAAAAATAAGTTCAGGGACAGCTATAAAGATTGCCATGAAACTGTCTTCCATGCAAATGTCAAGTGATTTCTATAATAACTTATATGTGGTTCAATTTTCTTTATGACATTAGTTTTATGAAGTAAGCCATTAGCTTCTCAACAACTTCTAACATTAGTGGATAATCAGAGCCCCAACAGCAATTTAAATGAAAACAATGGTGGTAAAAAAAAAAAAAAAAAAAAAAAAACATAGCCATTTGATCTTCTTACCATTTTCTTTTATAGTGACCACAATGAAACAGGACTCTTTGCCCTTCAGGGAAATTAAATACAATATTCTTTGGGTCAATGTGAAGAATAGTCTCATTCTCTCCTTAATTAAGGAAAGATTAAGACCCTAAAAAGAAAGTATGGAACAATTTATAGCAATTTACAAACTCAAGGCCACAAGAAAGCCTTTCAATGATGTCTGTCATTAGTTAAAAAATAATAATCTAACCCACATTTTGAAGGTGCATTTGTGATCAGTACATTTAGTCTTTGTTCCAATTACAAATTTGTAAGTATAACGGGAGGGGATTAATTTTATCAAAGTGTTATATTTTCTGTATTTAAAATTATGATTTTTGGAGTTATTTAATTAGATCTTTTGTCGGGTCATAGTCTCTTCTCAGTTCTTGGTGTGCTCTTGGCCAAAGAATGAACAGACACACCAGAAGCAAGGCAAGCGTGAAAAGATGTTTATTGAGGAAGGACAAGATAGGTTTACAGAACAAGAGGGAGATACAAGTTCATAGCAAGAGCAAGATATGTTTGCCACAGACGATGAACGGACCCCCTGCCATAACAAAAGTGTCTTGGTTATGGTCTGGGGTCTTATTTTATAGTGTCTGGATTGGGCACTCCTTGAGGTTCAGACATCACCATGGAACCACTTTGATGGACAGTTGGGAGTTATATGACCTAAGTCTTACTGTGCGTGCGGACCTCCCACGAGCCTCTCTGAAATCCCATTGTGGGGGTGGTGAACCACAATGTAGATTTAAGCTAATGACATGATAATTAGCCTTAGGGTGTTCTAGGTCACCTTCCAGACCCTATTGTACCTCTGCATCCTCTTGCAGTTGGCACGCTAAATTATGATTGGCAGCTGATATGGCATTCCTTCCTCCCCCAGGTGTTGCAGTTGGTTGAGGCACCTCCCTTAGTCATCAGGAGGGGCCAGAGTTCCTCATTGTCTACCTAACACTTTGATGGGAATATTCTGTATTGTTATAAAAACTACGTCTGATTAATCCATTCAAAGTCTCTGCACTTGCACTAAATAGGACAGGGGGTAAGTTCATGGGCTCTGGCAAAGACAACCATGTTTCCAGCCTCAATTCTACCATTTTATAGCTATGTGATTTTGGCTAATTGCTGAAGTTCCTTAAGCCTCAGTTTCCTCATTTGTAGAATAGGAGTAACAAATATCCTAACTACTTGGCATATAGTGAGAACATATACATAACAGCTAATATTACTATGTATTCAAGGAAAAATACTAATAATGAACAATACTCCTTAGCACTCTGATGTTTTTCCTATCGTTAAATTATTCAAAATTTAATATTTTGCTACAATTATTTTAAAAAAGACTCTATGAGCAGCAGGCAACAAGCCAAAGCAATTCTGCTATTGCAGATTACTGAAAAAATTTGAATCTCTAATTAAGATGATGGTCTCTCTCTCTACACAAGAGAACCACGTATTGTGAACTACAGTATTAACAGAATGCACAGTGATTTGATTCCAATTCTTATGATTTGTTTTTAACTTCTAATGGGATTTATCAAGAAAAACAATTCTTAGGATCTAGCACAGTATTTAGCACTGAATAGATGCTCAAACACTGGTTGAAGGAAAGAAGAAAAGAATAAGGAAGGACAGAAACCCAACACTTTGAGTTGTATTTTTAGACTAACAAGTTCTCTGACACTGGAAGGGAAAATGTATACTGCTCTAATTTTTTGTGATTCATTGTGCATTTCGGGAATGATGAAAAATTATCATGGTATAGATGGAAAATAATATTGCCTTTGGAATCCAATAGATCTGGGTCCAAGTCTCCATTTCACTACTTATCAGCCTATGCAAGCTACTTGGCTTCTTAAAAGAGGTATCAGCTTATTCATGTGTAAATGGAGGTAATACTACTACATATGTTAAGAGTAGTTAAGATAATTTCAAAGTGGGAACAATTGTGGTAGGAATTAAAGGATATGGTCAATATAGAAAAGCTGGCCTCTGTTTTTAAAGAAGTTAAAGGCAACTTGGGGAGACGAGTTACACCTAAGGAATATAACCCAGTAACTTTCAAGTGTTATTGCCCAGCTGGCTTCTTTGCCTGCTGCACAGGAGGAAGCCGACACACTGGGACAGCAGGCTTTTCAACAGAGAAAGAGTTTAATATTGCAGGAAGCCTAGTGAGGAGATCAGAGGAATTTCTCAAATCTGTCTACCTGAGAATTTGGGGATCAGGGTTTTTAAAGGTAGTTTGGCAGATGAAGGGCTAGGGAATTGGGTCTGCTGACTGGCTGGGGATGAACTCACAGTTGGGAAGCAGAAATTGTCTTCTTGCATGGAGACAATTCCTGGGTGGAGGATTTCAGGACCTGCAAAGTCAGTCCCCAGGTGTGGCCATTAGTCCAGTTTATGTCAGTCAGTCTCCTCAGTGCAGAGACTGGAAAATGTCTCAAGGACCAGTCTTAGGTTTTACAATAGTGATGTTATCTATACAAGTGATTAGGGAAGTTACAAGTCTCATGACAGTCAGAAATACATGGCTGCTAAGCAATAAGCAACTACAGGATGGCAAGCAATGAAACAACAGCTGGGTAACTTTTAGCTATGCCTATACTTCTGCAGAAATCAGACTTCTACCCCAGTTCTTGCCTTATGGCTCTATATTACTTTAATACAGACAGTTTCACAAGTGATATGATAGCAACAACAAATGCCTTTTTAAATTTATACTGCTGATTAAAGTTAACATGAATAATAACACAGTGTGATTGGTTTTGCTTTTTTGTATGTAAGGTTTTTTGGGTCAGGATTTATTTTATATGAAAATCCATGTAACACTGAGCCAATGGTATAAAAATATTCTACCAAAAAAGCAAGTGCATTCTATCTCATGTATTCTATATACCCATACTCCAAGGAACTGTGTAATAAGAGAGAAAACATGTTTATTATTTTATGTCATCTATATATAAGAAAGTGATCCCTAAGATTCTGAGTCAAAATACAGTTTTATATAAAACAGGAGTTGAAATCCATGATTATTCAAAGATTTTTCCATCCTGGTTTTAGTTATTTTTTCATTTCAAGAGATATTATCATTTTACTCTTTGTGGCCAGTGGATTTGGAAGCTTATTTTACTTTTGGGTAATTTTTATTCAGTGACATTCAAAACTGAAAGAATAAGTTTGGATGACTAAAAGACAAAAAAGAGATATTATTAATAAATTTGAAGTAACTACCAAAGAAGGGTTATATCTATATTGCTCTCCCCTGCCAAATCAATCACACTAAAAGAGTTTATTCAATACAGACAGAGCTCATATTCAGCACTTTAAATCATTTATTTTCTTTCTAAATTGTACAAACTCATTTTACATACATATATATTTTATGCAAAATTTAATTCCACCATATACTGTGAATTTAGTACTTTCTCAATAAATGGTGAATAAATCTAGATACTAAAAAACCAATGTTCTTCTTAGAAGCTATATCTATACTTGATAAAATTATATGACTTAAAGTAATAATCATCTGGCCAGGCCATGTGTATTCTAACCTCAGGCTACTTCTCTATCTACTGTCCAAGTGTGCCTAAATCTTGGCCCACTGGAGGGGTTTTCCTTTGCTGCTATCCTTCAAGACAAGGCTGTAGGGTAACTGCTGTCCACTTTTGGTTAGTACCTACATGCCAAGTCAACTCATCCATAAAACAAGCTTGGACTTTTCCATTCTTTTCCAACCGGTGGTAGAGAGTCCTCTGTACAACCTCAGGCATGTACTGAAGTAGAGGCAGTGCAGCAATGATAGAGAGTGCCAAGGGGGCCAGGCGTCTTACTTAGGCAGCTTGCCTATGAACTATAGTCCTGTTTGTGCTCAATATTCAATGTTCTACTTCCATCTTACTTTAAATTGTTGTTGGATCTTCCTGATTATGTCCTGGTGGTCTGATAGGACACAATACATGAAGAGCGACTCTGGATTCATGGTCACTTGGTAACTCATGGTTAGACATTCTATTACTATCAGAGCCCAGTGCATCCCTGGAGCCGTTTTTCGAAAACTATATAATTTTCTGCTATAGTTGTCATGGTCTTGGTATAGAATCACAATGACCATTCTGATTCTCTCATTGGGGTTTGCCACAAATTCCATATAGGTAGCTTTTTCCTCCACTGATATCTTCCACAAAGAGGGTTTATTGTATCTTATGGTCCAAACCACAAGACTGATTGCATTGTAGCCTGAATCTGCTGTAGAGATATTTTCTGCTCTGGTTCCCACTCAAAGCTATCAGATTTTGTGCTATCCAGTGTATGGATAGGAAGACTATCCCTAAGTGCAAAATATGCCACATTGAGAACCCAAAGAGGATCACTAGGAGAAGTTTTTTCTTCCTGGTTGAGAATGCAAGATTCAATAATTTTTCTTTAAAGAGAACATCACAATAAGCTCCTGACTGCATCCTCCCTTCCCCCGGACTCCTAATTCTTTTACTGATGTGGTATGCCCCAGAATCTCCATAGGGTTTATCTCCTACAATCTGGAGTATATACGAATTATCAACACCTGCAGTGTACTAGCTTCTTCCTCATCGGGCCCAATTAACATAATGTCATCAATAAAGTGGATCATTTTGATCATCTGTGGGAAATCCAGATTTAGATCTCTTTGGTCTGTATTACATTAGAAGGTGGCCCTGAGGAAAAATTGTGATTGTGTACTGTTGTTTCTTCTTTGTAAAAGCAAACTTTTCTGACCTTTTGTTCTGAACAAGATAGAGAAGGAAGTAATCACAAGTCAATAATCATATATTAATATCATGTTCCTGAGACTGTATTCATCTTCTCCAGCACAGATGTCTCATCTGGCATTAAGACTGCCTTTTGGCTATTCCTTGGTTGAGCTTGCAAAAGTCTACAACCATTCTATGAGATTTATCAGATTTTTGCAGGGGTCGGGCTAATGAATTAAACACAGGTGTGATGAGCTGTACAATCCTGTATCTTAGATCTTTAAGAGTGGCATTGATTTCTCCCATTACCCCTGGAATATGATATTGTTGTTGATTTACATTCTTAGGAAGGATGGTCGGTAGTTTCATAGACTTCTGCTTAACCTTCCACAGTATAATATCTTCCCAACAGACTGTGTATTCAATGTGAGTTTTTCACCAACTGCCAAGTATGTCAATTTCAATTATTCACTGACGGGGGAAATGACTACTGGACTCTGTGGGCATAGAAGGGCCACTGTAAATCAGACCTTGGCCATAACTTTGTAAACCAAAAAAGAAGAGGCTGAAGCACAAAACGTGATTTAAAGAGTTTACTTGAGCCAAAATAAGGACAGCTACTCAAAAGACTCAGATCCAAGTAACCTTGGATATGAGCTCCATTTGGCCTTTGTTAATAAGCAAGTTTTTAAAGGAAAAAAAGATAGGGGTGGGGGAAAAGGAATGGGCTGACAGAAAGTTCTGTCAGGAATTCTCATTGGTTTACAGAAATAACATTAATTAGTGACTGGCTATACATCATTAAGCTATAGGGTGTGGGATATAGTGGTATCAGGGGAGGCATTATTAGGTTAATTCAAAGCTACCTGTGTTAATAGCAAGCAGTTTCAATAGACGAATGCATAGCTCAAAAGGGGGAAGTAGGACATGCTCGCAGTCTCATTTTAATGCCTATCTGGACCTAATAATTTGAAAGGGCTCGCATTCCTCACATAAAAATTCTACTCTTGCCTCAACTTACATGTATAAAATAGTGCCCTCATATCCCAAATCTAATAAGGAATCCATTGTGACACTTTGGGTCTCTAGGTAACAATGTTAATTCAGATATCTAAATTAAATGGGTATTCCCTTTCTCCTGGTGTTCAGTAATTGAGCAATTGGCCTTAAACCACCTGGGGTTTCACTACATTATATACTGGCTTTGGTGCTGCAAGGTTCTTTTTCCTTAGGACCCAGCCACATCTTTCGGTGGGTTTTGGGTCTGAAAACTTATTCGGGTCTAGAAACTGGGTAACAGATTTCAACTTTTCATCAGGACCTCTGCTTCTAAGTCGTCCACCCTTGATTTCTTCTGTTGGTATAAGTAAGCAGTGGCATTAATATTATTGTCTGTCCATGCATTTTGCATCTAGGGATGACATATTCATTTAACCATTTCCATACCTCTCTCTCTATAAGGAAGGTTCCCTTGCTTTTCACTCTGACCTTATTGTAAACATGACTCTTGGATTCTGGCTTTCAAACAATGCTACTTGACCTCTATTGTTTTGATGTCCTATCATCCCCACTGATATTAGTAAAGCTATTTTCATAGCAGCCTTTTCTACTATAAGCCATGAACTTCAGCAGATATGACTATTTATTAATGCTGATGTTCCTCTCACTAATACATTTCTTATCATCTTAGTACATGGTGTGCCCTTTAGGTCTTCTAGTGCAAAATATCATTTAAGAAGAGTTCTTTTATCTGTATGACAACTTTCCTGAGTTTTTTATACCTTCCTCCACCATATGTCATGACAATTCTGCATTTCAACTTCCCCCAGTTGGACCATGATTTTTTCATGCTTGTAGGAAGTAAATTTGCATCCTATCCTGGAGTCCTTGTCAATATTTTATCCCTGCTCTATTGATTAAGAACCCTTGGTATCAAGTCCCATGCAACACTGTCCTGGCTCTGCTGGTACATGCCAGCTAGGGCTCGTAGCTCCTTCGCATATAGTTCTTCTTCTCTTTTCTCTGGCAATGCATGTTTCAGTTGGGTTATGTTAAAATTAATGGTAGTTATAGACCTGGTGGCATTTGGGAGAGTAGAGAAGGATCTATGTTAACTTATGTGACTGAAACATTTGGAAGATCTCAAGGGGAGAAATTTGTCTTCTAGTTTTGGAGGGAGTGTTCCAGCTTTCAGTCAAAAGGGTTTTGCCACATCTCCATGATCAGAAGAGCCTGGGGAAGCAAACTCTATGGGGACATCTGTCAGATGGCTGCATCCCAAATGTTAAGCTTCCAGTTTTATCAGCTAAGGACCTGCCTTTGGTATAACAGGCCTGCTTTTGTTGTTTGTCTTGAAGTTTAACCACACTTGCTTAATATATCCTGGCCTTGGTCCTCTGCTTTCTTTGCCCTCTGCAGAAGAAGATGAAGGCTTTTTATGTATGTAAACAAAGATTGCCTCTGGCTTCCAAATTAGACTCTTTTTTTTCTCCCTCAGCTGTTTGTTATCATTTTGTAAATTATCAATGGTGCTTAGTCATAGCTACCCAATCCCCTTTCTCATCCATACATCTCAAATGCATCGTGCATTGCTCCATCAAATGCATTTTCTCCTACTGGTAAACCATCTCAATTTTCTGTCTACTACAGGTGAAGATTTTAATGATTAGAGTGCTACCAATTTCTGGCTGTTGTCTGTGTTTCACCTACCACTAGTGATAAGATTCTTTTTGCCTGCTAGGTGATGAGTAAGCCAGCTCTCAAACTTCACCTTATAGCCTGGATTCTTGAACCACTTCTGGTACCAACTGGCACCAACTGGCACAGATAGGTTTTCCAGAAGTAGATGCTAAGATGGAGTTTGGTGTGCAAGATATGAGATGCCCTGCAAAGGGCATGGATGGACCTTGGCTTGGGGAGCTCCCCGAGGTTGAGGCAAATGCTCAAGGAGTTGACAGCCTGAGGAGTCAAGCAGTTGGGCAACTACTTGAAAGGAAATCTCCGTGACTACCACACCTGTCTTAAACCATTTGCTCAATGTATTTCCTGAGCATGGGAGGCTCTTTCCCTAACTTATTGCAGGACTGGCTCCTGCTCATCCTTTAGGTATTAGCTAAACTTTTAGTTTTTTAGATAGGCCATTTCTAGACCAAACAATTTAAAGTAAATAAAAATATCTTTCTTTTAATCTTTATAATAACTGCTATGGTGTGAATCTCCCCAAAACTTATGTGTTGAAATTTAATCATCAATGTGACGGTATTAAGAGGTAGGGCCTTTAGGAGGTGATTAAGTCAGGAGGGCAGAGCTCTCATGGTTGGAATTGGGGTCTTTATAAAAGGTCTTGAAGGTATGAGTTTGTTTCTTTCCATCCCTTCCACCATGTGAGAACACAGCAACAAGGAGCCATCTTGGAAGCAGAGAAAAGCCTTCACCAGACCCTGAACCTGCCATTTCCTTGACCTTGGACTACTCAGTGTCCAGAACTGTGAGAAATAAATTTTTGTTTTTTATAAATTACCCAGTCTCAGGTATTTTGTTATAGCAGCACAAACAGGCTAAAACAACAATGCTCCTTTTTCTTCATGCTACTTACTGTAATTTTTAATTATAGATTTATTTGTGTATTATCTCTCTAGTTAAGTAGACTAGAAGTCTTTGGATCAGAGCTCATGCAGAAATCAAGGCCAGGTAGGAACAGCTATATAATCTGCTTGGTCTAGTGCAATATGAAAATGTGGAGCTCCTCATTCAAAAATTACCACGATTGTCAAGTCAACAACAGAGCAGAGCATTAAGCCACATATGTGGTCCTTATTAGCACATGTGATGGCGAAGGTTGCAGACCCATGAAGTCAGCCCTGGGTCTGGTAGATATCAGCTCACACTGTGTATGTATGTGTTGAAAAATTACATATGTTATTAAAATGGCCCATGACCTAAAAAGATTAATAATCACTGCTTTCTAAATTACTACTTATTCTTTGTCAGAGTCCTATCAAGAATTGCTTTTTAATTTTTCTGATGAGTCCAGTTTCTGAAAAAAATTTAAGGGACATTTTCATCTTGAGCCTCATAATGTGTATTGAAATTTTCTGTGAGGCTCAAGATGAAAATAAAATCACAAAATTTTAAAACTAGGTATACTAAATGATTTCATTGTCATTTGTACTCAGATTCTAAAAATGTATTTGCCTACAAATATTATTAGTGGGTAATTACATTAATCAAAAACATAATTTTTCTTCTGAAATAAATTAAGGTTGATATTGATATATTAAAAGATCAACATTTTCTATCATTTATAAAGTGCTTATAATCAAATGTATTTGAATATTGTGCTCTTAGCATACCTTGAGTTCTTTTAATGACAGAAACTTTATTAAAAATAAATTCTTAAATTTTATTTGAAACCCCAAGTTGTTAAAATATTAAGTTTCTGAGAAAACTTTCAGTTGTAATTTGGTGTAACTTGTCTGTGGAAGAAAATATATATTTTAAAGGAGAACAATCCAACTCGTACCACAAAAAGTACTGACATGCATGATAATTGCCTTTTGAAACAGAGATTTCTTCTGCATTCAGGTGAGTTAATATTCTAAACTCAGGAGTTTGCAATTTCAATCAAACCTTTAATAGTCCGTGTAAATTAAACCATATTGCAATGCTATAATTGGTTTATAAAGAAATAGCCACTTTGATTTAGTTGTTTTATTATGTGCTATAAGAAAAAAAGTTTGTTTCTATGAACTTGAGAGTTCTTTAACATGTCATGACTTTCAGAAAATGAGCTACTAGACTTTTTATTATAATATCATGCAGACATATGTCTATAACCTAAAGAAGGTAAGAGATGCTAGGGATTGATTTTAGATGTAAAATAGCTGACTGTTTGGTTCAATTAATGAGAAAGCGATTATATTTCTTTATAATTTGAACAAATGTAATTACAGCTTTTGGGAGTTGAGGCAGTGCCTTTGAAATTACTAAAATCAACACATTCACATGTATGCACATATATACACATCTAAAAGAACATTTCTGTACTAAAATAATAGTTTGACTTTAACCTTAGGAGTTACTCTACCCAACCATAAAATATTACTTTCTCAGGACTTTCTAAGCATTACTATAGCAACATGCTCTGTAAAATTCTACACTGAACGAGAAAAAAATCTAAAAGTGAAAAACATAATATGCAAAAACAATATTGCTTTCGTCCACAATTGATCCTTCTTTGACTAGTGGAAGCATGTTATTATATAAAGCTGTATCTATATAGAATTTTTTTTTATTTCTGCATCTTATGGGGGTACAAATGTTTAGGTTACATTGCCCTTCCCCCCCCATCAGAGCTTCAAGCATGTCCATCCCCCCGACAGTGAGCATCACACTCATTATGTTTGTATATACCCATCCCCTCCTTCCCCCTCTCATCTGCCCGACGCCCGATAAATGTTATTCCTATATGTGCACTTAGGTGTTGATCAGTGAAACCAATTTGCTGGTGAGTACATGTGGTGCTTATTTTTACATTCTTGGGAGCAGACAAAAACATACACTGGGGAAAAGAATCCTTATTCAATAAATGGTGCTGGGAAAACTAGATAGCCACATGTAGAAGACTGAAACAGGATCCACATCTTTCACCTTTCACAAAAATCAACTCATGGTGGGTAACAGACTGAAACCTAAGATGTGAAAGGATTAGAATTCTAGAAGAAAATGTTGGAAAAACTCTTACAGACATTGGCCTAAGCAAAGAATTTTTGAGGAAGACCCCAAAGGCAATCACAACAATAACAAAAATAAATAAATGGGACCTGATCAAATGAAAAAGCTTCTGCACAGCCAAAGAAACTGTCACGAGAGCAAATAGACAACCTACAGAATGGGAGAAAATTTTTGCATGCTATACATCCGATAAAGGGCTGATAACCAGAATCTACTTAGGACTCAGGAAAATCAGCAAGAAAAAATCAAACAATCCTATATAGAATTTTTAATAGAAAAACATTTTATCCCCAACTTCTATGACAGAAAACATTGGAAAAACTCTTCTAGACATTGGCCTAGGCAAAGAATTTATGAACAAGACCCCAAAGGCAATCACAGCAGCAACAAAAATAAATAAATGGGACCCGATCAAATTAACAAGCTTCTGCACAACCAAAGAAACTGTCACAAGAGCAAACAGACAATCTACAGAATGGGAGAAAATTTTCGCATGCTACACATCCGATAAAGGGCTGATAACCAGAATCTATTTAGAACTCGGGAAAATCAGCAAGAAAAAAATCAAACAACCCTATCAAAAAGTGGGCAAAGGACATGAATAGAAACTTTTCAAAAGAAGACAGAATAATGGCCAAGAAACATATGAAAAAATGCTCAACACCAGGAAAATGCAAATGCAAATCAAACCACAATGAGATAGCACTTATTGCCAGTGAGAATGGCCCTTATCAAAAAATCCCAAAACAATAAATGTTGGCATGGATGCGGAGAGACAGGAACACTCATACACTGCTGATGGGACTGCAAACTAGTGCAACCTCTGTAGAAAGCAATATCGAGATACCTTAAAGGAATACAAGTAGATCTACCATTTGATCCAGCAATCCCATTACTGGGCATCTATCCAAAAGAACAAATGACACTCTATAAAAAAGACATCTGCACTCAAATGTTTATAGTGGCACAATTCACAATTGCAAAGATGTGGAAACAACCCAAGTGCCCATCAATACATGAGTGGATTAATAAAATGTGGCATATGTATACCATGGAGTACTATTCACCTTTAAGAAACAATGTTTATATAGCACCTCTTGTATTTTCCTGGGTAGAGCTGGAACCCATTCTACTAAGTGAAGTATCCCAAGAATGGAAAAATAAGCACCACGCGTACTCACCAGAAAATTGGCTTCCCTGATCAACACCGAAGTGCACATATTGGAATAACATGTATTGGGCATTGGGCAGATGGGAGGGGGAAGAAAGGGATGGGTATATACATACATAATGAGTGCGATGCACACCATCTGGGAGATGGACACACTTGAAGCTCTGACTTGGGTGGGTGGGGGCAAGAGGGATATAACCTAAACATTTGTACCACCATAATATGCAGAAATAAAAAAATCAAAAAAAAAATTGATAACTGTGTGAGGTAATGCGTTTGTTAATTAGCTAGTTTTAACCATTCCACAATGTATATATACTTCAAAACAATGATAACCACATTAAATTTTATCTGTCCATTTAAAAATAAAAATCAAAAAAATACATAAATAATTAAGAATACTGCTCTGGCAAAGGACTGTGGAATAAATCAAAATAAAGAGACCCTGGAATTGGGAAAATGAGCTCTGTGGTTGTTGTTGCTAAGCTCCAATATTATAGTATAAAGTGAGAATTATAATCAATAGAAAATAAACTATAGATTACTTGAATTCTAGAGAACACAAACTCAGTACTAGAGGATTCATGAAGTATTTTAATGTATTAATAAAAAAAAAAAGAGACAGAGAAGCTTAACATTTACTCATAAGACTCTTGCAGTGTTTTAAAACTTTCAGGTTTATTTGGTTTTGTCTTAAATAAAATGAACTTAGGTTTTAAACCTTGAATAACTAATGGGAAAAATAAATGCTTTAATGTCTATTCATTTTTAATGAGTAACACAGTGTGTTAGGGGAAAATAACATGGGTTGTTAATGGTGGCAGCTCAGGGTCATTGCCTTAGGCCTGGTTCATTCTCCACAGCGTGTACTCATAGGTGGCCTGATACCCGCAGTCTGCTCAATCAGCAATCTCATTACAGGGAGAAACAGAATCAAGGTTATTTTTCCTTGCTTCAGAATTGAGAACTTTTTTTTTTTTTTTTTGCAGAGAAATATGTAACTGCTACTTGGAATTCTATAAGGATATGTGCATATGAGTTAAAAGAATTCCAAAAGTGATGTACTCTATTTATTGCCAAAATATGAAGCTAATTTATATTCATTTATACTGAAAGTAGGACACACTTGACAGCTATTAATTCATACAGTAATTAACATTAGCTTTGCAAGCTGAAGATAATATAAAAAGCTTATGCTGCGATATAAAATGTTTCAATGGATCATAATTAACACACGACTTCAGTTTTTGATTAATCATTTTTCCTCAGATTGTTTTATAGATTATGCCTAATTAATGAAAAGGAATACAAAATTTTGGTGCTCTATGCTGGAAGTCCAAAAAAAGAATTATAATTTGACTTTTCAATTATTCTTCATATATTTATTAAAATTTTGATGGTATCATATGAAATTATTATTACCACAAGGTATTATTTCATTTAAAGAGAAGTGAAACAGTGTTTTTTGCTCTCTTTCTAGAACTCTAAAGAACATATTAAGAGTTTTGCTATAGGAAAATTTCATTATTAAATTACATTTAATAATGACTAAATATGTGCAGAATTGTTATGCTCTGATTACTTTTTTCCTCAAAAATATTTGAATTCTTTATATTTTCTTTCAAAACATATGAAAATATTTTAATGAAACTTTAAAAATGTAGTAACACTGAAAATCATACCATGATTTATAAAATCAAAATCATTAAAGCAGTAATTTTTTTATAAATAAAAGATATTTGATAATTTATTATTACTAAAATTGCTAAAATATTATTTTCATAACCAGAATTCCTCATTATAATACCAAATATGACCTAATTATTTTTGTTTGAGATATTATAAATGCAAATCAAATTTCTTTTGAATGTTTACATGCTTTTGTAAAATGACTGGAATAATGAATGTATTGTCTGTGAGAAGGTGACTCCATTTCCTTTACCTGTGGCTCCAGAGATACTAATAAGTCAAGGTCTGGTTTTGTTTTCTACCTGTGACAGAAGATACTGTCCTATTTCTTGCGGACATATCACATTCCTAGTCTATTTAGTCACATTACATTAATACTACTCTTTCAAAACAGAATTTATATAGGTTATAAATTATTACTATAAAACAATACAAAACCCTACTGAGTGAGCGATGAAGTTGAGATAGTGCATATTTTCCTCTTTTAACTTTTCGATAAAATTCATTTTCAAAGTTTTCAATTATCTATTTGTAGCTCTCTGCCATTCAACCTAGATACTGATTTATATTCCAGAATAAACCTCTTAACAACTCACAAGTGCATCTTTAGGCCAAAAGGTCATTCGATGCATTTTAGCTTGGAGTCAAGAACCACTTCTAAAAGAACACAATGCTTACATGGCTTGAATTTATCTCTAGATTTTAAACAACAAACCATAAAGCCTAATTCTATCAAAAATAATCTTGCTTGAGCAAAACAAGAACAAAAAGCCCACGAAACATATATATATATATATATATATATCAATTTATTGGTAATTTTTTGTGATGACATTATTCATATTATTTCAGTGGGAAATGGAAATCATAAACACAGAAAAGACTATAGCATTCCTTTACTATTAATAAGGCTTATGTTCCTAGAATCCTAAGAGTATTCACAGCAGGACCATGAGGATGAGCTATTTCATTCCAATTGACTGTATAAGAATTTGGGCCTTTCTGTCCAGAATTTGGGGACATCAAAACAGGACATACCTTCAGCCAGCAACATGTCCCCTCGAGAAAACTCTCTTCTTTTCTCACATCAATCTCGGGTCCCTTTATTTGGTTCTCTGGTTTTTTTTAACTTCTCTACTCTACCTGAAATACCTGCCTCTCTTCCATTCCCACCACCTCTTGTGTCTTGACAATCTTTACAGGTACAATACGGGAGATTAAGCGAAACCTGTTTTTTCTTCCATCAGTTTTGACCTTGGGATATACCTGCATGTGGAAAGAACTCAAGATTTCCCAAAGGGTGTACGTGCATGAACCCTGAAGTTCTTTACTTCCACAAAAACTCAGTTTTTTCTCCTATTTCATACTTCCCAGTGCCCATTTCTCACTGTACAAAAGAAGGGTCCATCCCCTGGTCATCCTGAGTCTTCTTATGTTGCATTGTCATGAGTATTAAGAACCCTGAGGCACCCAATAAAAAGACAATTCCAAATCTTTTTCATTTTAGTAAGATGCATTTCCATCTTTTGAGAGAAGGAGAGAGTTCCAGAATGAATGAGAATGAGAACTAGGAGAAAAATAGTAGGCATGGGAATCTGTATTAATACAAATATTAATATTGAAAAATGATTCAGTCTTTTCAAGATAGAAAGCAAATTCAATTCTGCTGATTGATTACACAATAAGGACTGGATTTGTCCATTAATTTATATTGTGAATATTTTTGATTTTCACTGAGCCAAATGTGCAGCTCCAAAGTTTTCCTGAAAATATATTTAAGCATGTGGTAAATATATATTTTAATTAAAAGTACAGAATTGGAGAATGTGTGTTGAGATTAAAAATAATTCAATTTTCCCAAATTATCTAAGTATTTCAGTTTAAAAAGAAGTTCCTTTAAATGGAAAATTAACAAGTACAGTATACTTCCAGAAACTTAAAACATGATTCACTCTAATTATTGGGGAAAAATCCTTTTGCATTTTTTTTCACCAATGAAGCTGAAACAAGTAGCAAATCAAATTATCAAATAATAAATCAAAAAATTAACTATAATTATCAATCACTGTATGATTTCTAGCCTATAGCTAAAGGAATTCATATCATTGAGTGAAATAACAAAACAGCTTCTGTTCTCCTTTATATAAACAAGATTTTCCCAATGCTAGCACCTAAAAAATATATCACTGTAAAGTTTGTACTTGGTTCTCATTCCAGAAATATGTATTATGTTTTCTCTCTTATTAAGAAAAACATATAATAATTATTCATTAGCAAAATGTATAGCATTCTTTGCTCTTATCAATCCTCTGCTATTAGTAACTGAAATGAAAATCAATCTGGATAATTTATTTACAATCTTGGAGACTTCTAATCACAGAAATAAAACGTGAATTTCCAGTGTGTTGTGGATTATGTATGGGGGGTTATTCATTTTAGGGATGTATATAATACAGGCATTAATGAAAGATGCTTGGATAACATTCTCCTGGGTAACTGAAGTGGTAGTACAGGTTTTAAATTAAAAGGAAACATCATAAAATTGACATTTATTAAAGGAGTGCTTGTTTATGTATTTTTTAAATGGGTGATTATTATTCTCAAATATTATTATGGCATTAGATTACATTTTATACATGTAAATGCTAAATGTAATTTTAAATGTAAATACAGGCAATATATTGGGAATGATATTCTTTGCATGTATTTAAACTCATGTTTAAAGGTTTTAGATAGCAGCCTAAATTGTGTAATGTGCGCATAACTTTTCTAAACTCTTTTAGTCATTACCAGCCAAGCAAAATTGCTTGGAAACTACTATTCCACCTGCTCACCCTACTGGTTAGAGGTGTGGAGGAAGAACAACTGTTTTCTGGGTGGCCCATTCTATTCTTCTGAAACTTCACCTCTTCCTCATCCCTTATATTCCTTGTTCCTTCCTTGTTTTATTTTCTTTTGCCACAACTTACCATATCTTAAAAAAATTAATATCTGATGCATGCAATTGCAAGAGTCATCTGAGAAGTAGCTATCACAGTATCTCCATACAAGTTCATATCCCTCACAGCTCTAGTATTTTTGAATCATGTAATAATTATGATGTAGAACAGCTATCTCCTTCCTGATCTTAAATTGAATTACAAGACCATTTTTAGTTTAGTCCTGGGATATGTCATAAAAATTACAAAGCTGAAGCTGGGCATGGTGTCTCACACCTGTAATCCCAGCTACTTGGGAAGCTGAGGCGGGAGAATCACTTGGACCCAGGAGTTCATGGTTGTAGTGTGTTATGATCACGCCACTGTACTCCAGCCTGGGCAACGTGGTGAGAAATCCGAGTCTCAAGGGAAAAAAAAAAAAAACAATATTACAAAACCACTTTTCTGTTCTTTGGGTTATTTATTTATTTTACCTGTCTCGACTCTTGATTACAAAAGAACAAGGAAGATTTTCTCTCAGTCTTCCCTTTCTCTATGTCTCTCTCTCCCTTCTTTTCTTCCCTTCCTCCCTCTCCCTTTCAGGAATGGGACACAATATGAAGAATCCATATAAAGCCTACATACCTTTTTATATTTACTATTTCTTGTCACAACTGAAGGCAAGAAGATTAACCATTTAGTCTGGGTTTCTTTAATTACACTAACAAAATTTAAATGTACAGTACAGAATTATTTCTTGGGGTTATATTTTATGATGGAAATGTGGGCTTTGTGTGTGGTTTGTTGAATTAAATTTAGTTATGATGCTGAATTCTGTCCCAAGGCATTATCTATACTCTTTAGAAGAAAAGTTTATGTTAAAATAAAGGCATAAAAGTAGTAATTATTTATTCTAAATGCAGACTTGTGATCGTACCTTTGTACTTTATTAGAAGAGACTAGTTTTGAAAGAGACAGTTTGTATGATTATTATATTTTAAATATGCCCTCCTAACCTCAGTTACTAAATGCAAAAGAGATGCTCTTAATGAAACAGTAGATAGGACTCTTCATATTTATAATTATTGCTTTTTATGTAAATTTTGAGCTAATTTAGGAGCCATATTAGGATAATTCATCTTAATGGAATCACTTAATAAGTACATCTTAATTGCCTATTGGCCAAGTTTATAATTAACATTTAAACTTTAAACTCCGTATGATGATTTCTACCTTGATTTATTCCATGTTATGAATAGCAGAAGTGGAATAATATTTTCATTTTATTGAAATATTTTTAATTACATTTTTTAAATTTAAAAGTCAAAATGTTTAAAAGTAAGAGTAGTTCACTTTTTTGCAAATGATTATTCTCAACATACTAAACAGAACATTTACTTTTTGGAGGCTATTTTATTTGGTGATTTTGCACTATCAGTTGATTTTATTCAAGGAAAAAAAAGCAGACAAAACATCAAATAGGTAGTGTAGGCTACTTTAGATCTCTCCTGATTCAAAGGAAACAAAATATGAGCTCAGTCTTTTTACTGTTACACCACACAATGGTTTTCATCTTATTCGCAGAGATTCTTGCAACTATATCATGATAAAATTATTAATAATAATAATTCCTAGGTGTATAACTAAATGCTTTGTAGATATTTCATTGTTTAATCAAAACAATAGTCCGTAAGTTTGATTCTTTCATCACAAATTTAAGCAAATGGTATAAATACAAAATTATATCCCAAACAAGAAGCAGATTCAAGATGTAAACAAATGCCTGAATGCTCTGAAAAGTAGCTCTGCTTCTGTTTCCCTATAACAAACAATTTCAATTTCAAAAGTTAGATGTTAAGGTCATTTATTAAAAAATCCAATATTTTCAAGATGGACTAAGCTTCTAAATTCCCTGATACATTTCAACAAAAAGTAGAGAATTCAAATATTGTTTTGTAAAACACATTTTCTCTTTTTCTTGCTGTAATATATTCTAAAGGGCATTTTAAAAATATTATGATGACTACAATATATAGATAATTTTTTGATAAAGTTTGTTATTACTGCCTTATCATTAAATTTTTTTGTTTGGCAAATGCAAATAGTCTTGAATTTATTCTTTTCCCTCAGATCAGAGAGAGCTTTTAAGTAAAGGAGCACTTTTACATCCTTTCCCACCCAATAATAATTGTTGTTGTAGTTTATGTACAGGAGTGGATTCATTCAACTCAAGTTAATTATAATTTAATTAAATGAGTAGAATAGAAGAATAGAATAGAATAGAATAGATTTTTCCAAATTCAAAATGTTTCTCTTTAGGTCAGACAATATTTTTTTGTATAATCACAATATAGTACAAATTTTAATCACCAGGAGGGAAGAACAGAGAAAAAGTTTCAATTTCCATTTATGTTTTCAGACGCACTAATTAGAACTCAACTATCATCTGCACTATGATCGATTCCATGGCCACTAGTTATGTCTCTGCCATAGAGCTAAGGTTGTTTCTTAATAATGGAGATGACAAATTGTTATTGTAGATGCTACAGCAGTTAATATATCAGGAAGTGTGAGAGTTTTCTATTTAATTACATTTTCTATGGAAAAATTTGGATCTAAGTTGAAATCCAATTACAAGTCTCTGTATTTTTGGGGAAACAAAAATCATATTTTCCTTTTTCGAGTGGAATATTAGTGAATAAGATTCCTATGCAAAAGAAGAATTATCCAAAGGATTAATAGATATTATTAATTTTACTTCAATACGGGCTAGCAGAAAATAAATTTAAGATCTGGACCAAATGTACTTAATAAAAATAGTATTAAGTAGTCTTTTAAAAAGAAAAACAGCATAATAGATTTGAGGAATGATTTCATTTTTCCATTACCCAAATCGACCAACTTACCATCTGTTGAAGTTTCGGGAGTTATTTTATTTTATTTGCTTGTCTATTAATTTTTTAAATTGTTTATTCATTATGAATCAGAGATTGTAAAGAATCTTAAATACTATTGGGAATTAGGTAGGGAAAATGGAAGGGAAAAAACTTCTCATGATAAAAAAGATGATACAGAAAAAATAGAAAATAATAATTTCAGATATAAAATCTTTGAGAAGGCCAGTGTGGGTAGAATCCCCTAGCGTAGGGAAAGGGTTGGCCTTTACAAAGGGCTAGGAGGTAGATGATTTAAGCCTTGGGGTTATATTTGAACATGGTCTAATAAATTCATCTTACTCATCAGATCGTGTATCATATTCTTTTTTGTTTGTTTGAGACAGGGTTTCACTCTGACACCTGGGCTGAAGTACAGTGGCATCATCATAGCTCACTGCAGCCTCAACCTCCTGAGCTCAAGCAATCTTCCCACTTCAGCCTCCCAAGTAGCTGGGACTACAGGTGGGCACTGCCACGCCTGGTTAATTTTCCTATTTTTTTGTAGAGATGGAGTTTCACTCTTGCTCAGGTTAGTCTTGAACTCCTGGCCTCAAGTAATCCTCCTGCCTCAATCTCCAAAAGTGCTAGAATTACAGGCCCCAGCCACCATGCCCAGCCAATCATATTCTAAATTGATGATAAAATGATATATGATTACAAAATGATTGGTTATTCAATGGAGGCAAGTGTGTTTTAACATATTAATATTAGCCTGGAAAGTTTTCTGATTAGGATTCTTCGCTATACTACAAAGTAAAATCAGAGAGGAAAACAAATCGACATTGCTGTTAATGCAAAATAATACATGTTCTGCTAGGTGGATCTTAATTCACAGTGAAAGCTAAATTACTTAATTATATAATATAGATTATAAGATTTTTATATATCATTTTAAAATATTAGTTTTCATTAAAATATGTATTATTTTACATATTTGAAACTTATCAAGTGTATTCAGAGACCACTGATCTAAAACTCTACATATGTCTCAAATATATTATGTTAATCTGACAACTGGCATTTCTCTTTTTGTGCCTTTGTTATATATATTTAAATTTATTTTTGCTGCTTCAGGTTTGATATCTTCCAACAGCGCTACTAACCTCTGCACTTCTTTATCTTTTGTGAACTTTCTTGACAATTGGTTAACCTATGAGTAGAAACATTCAAGCTGTACCTAAAAATTACCATCAAAACACCCAGCCGTTTTACATATACTGGCAGCATTGTTATGACCTTGAGCTTTCAAGTTTTCATTCATTCTAATCAGTTCCATTCACATTGTTTCATTGTAACATTGCAGAGACAAATCATACTTGACTGCCATGCTCATAACATAAATGATTAGACATTTTTCATGTTACTAAAATGAAGAAAATAGCTCAGCTAATTTTGCTACAAAACTTTCCATTGGAATGATTTTGTAAAAATTCTTAGAGCAGAATAAATAAACACAGCCTGGATTACTTCATTCATAAAATCCATTAAATCTGTGAGGACTTTTGTCATAACTTTTCACTCAAGTAAATCCTAGAATACCTATGGTTCATGCCCTCTTCCTCAGCAGAAACATCTGGAATGTTTCCCTGAGTGAGAGCTTTGGTAAGTCTCTAGTAATACTCTAGTAGCTATAAACGACAGCTATAAACAATGTAGCTATAAACATAGGCATAAACAGCTATAAACATCGTAATTTAAATGCAGCACTGCCTGCCTGATTTTGCACAGATTTGAGCACTTTCAGTGCTAAAACTGGACAGTTCTGGACGAACTGAGGTGGGTGGTCTGTGGATGAGATGATTGTTGGCAATTAGTGCTTTAAAGGTGTGTTAGAAGTAACGATCATAATAATTAATACATTTGAATTTTATTAGTATAATAAATAAATCTAAAATATGTGAAAGTTATTGCTTCACTCTGCACTCCTGGAGGCAGTATCTGATAAGGTTTTAGAGCAGGGTTAATATACAGAATTTCCATGTAATTGAGGGGAGCTGGCCCTTGCGAAATAGGGCAGTCACCCAACAGAGCTCCAGTAAAAGTCTCTGCTACTCCCAGCTCTGAAGCCAGTTCCCCAGAGTATAGCGAATAGTGACCATGGGCATTTTAATGCCACACAGGGGATACAAAGAAACAGTCATATAATATTGCCACAGGTGTCAATTTTTGTCACTTAGTACTAAAATAAAGAAGTCAAGTTGGGTTTATTCTGATAACTTCTTTGAATCTTTAAATGACATAAATATATAAGCATTGAAACTGAATTTTAAAATCTTTTCTACTCTTACATGTTTGGACAAAACTGAAAAAAAAATCATACATTGGAATATTTAAACATATTTATATTTGTAGAATATGAACATGAAAGAGAAATTAAAACTTTTATTTTCCTTAATGTCCATGAAGTTCATGATGTTTCAACTTAAAAATGTTTTTCTATTTCTTGTATTAATACATCGGAACTTTTTTTTTGCATTTCTCACCAAGAATTATTGGATAAATGACATTTTAGATTGAGCATATCCAAATATGCAATTCTGATCTTTCTGACAAAAGCTCTTCCTTTTTCAGCTTTCCTCAGCTTGTTAAATAGGAACTACCTCCTTCCATCCTCTCAGAACCAAAACTCAAGGACTATCTTTGGTTTCTTTTTTTCTCTTATACTCTGTAATCACTCCATCGGTGAGTTCTGTCAGGTCAAAACATATCCGCAGTATCAATATTTATTACTATCTTCACCATAACTAGTCGAAGCTGCCATTCCCTCTTGCCTGCATTATTGCCTCCAAATGAATTCCCTTCTTCTACAATTGACCCCCCCATCTATATTTTTATTGCTGCAATATTGAGGCTTGCACTCTATTTTTAAGCAGAGCTGCCAGAGTGAGCTATTAAATTTTTAGTTAGATCATGTTGTTCCTTGGTTCCCCTCCAATAACTTCCCATCTCACTCCGAGTAATAGCCAAAATCCCTACATGGGTCTGTGACGTGCTAAATGATCTGAACACAAATACTGTTCTCATCCACCTGACTGGCTCCCTCAGTTTTTTTTAGATCTCTGCAATGATGTTACCTTATCAGGGAGACCTTCCCTCCCTATTCTATTTAGATTGTAATCTTCCACTGCTGTTCTCTCCAGTCTTCCTCTTCCATCTTCTTTACCCTGATTTACTTTTCTTCACAGATTTTATCAATATGTGATGTATTATATTTTTAATTGTGTTTATGTCTTGTCTCCCTGTACTAGTGTATAAGCTCCTTGAAAGCAGAATTCCTCTTTTAAGTTTTGTTTATTGTTTTATGTGTGGTGCCTAACCCAGTGTTTGGCATATGATAAGTGTTCAATAAATATCATGTAAATAAATGAATTTCTTTCACCTGTATTGAATTTTCATTGATTGTTTTCCAGATTATGACATTATAAATAATATAGCTGAGATCCTCAGACCAAAGACTTCCTGCATTTATTGTTAATACTTGATAAACATTTTCAGAACTTCAGACCTCAACTTCTCAACATGTACACAGGAGAGTGTAGACTGTAACTGTACAGTAATCTAATGTTTTCTGCATTTTTAAAAATAATAACAAAATAGCAACTCCATATTCATTGTCACATAAATCTTCTCATACTATTCCTCCAATTGAGTCCACACAACTTATTTGTAAATTTCTAGCCTTGATCTCCCTTATGAGATCCATATTTATACATCCAACTCCCTTTTAATATTTCTGCTTGAATCTCTTTTAGGGCCTTATTAACTGTTGACCATTTTATTGACAGTGTTCCCTTTCCCAGTAAATAATAATACCACAAGACAACAAACTACCTAATGCATAAACTTTGAAGTTATCTCTGAAATCTACCTTTACTCCATGTGAACAACCACCACCAAACAAAATTCACTCATCAAGCCCTGTCAATTCCATATCCCATTTTCATTAAATTTTTTAGAAAAAAAATCAAAACTCATTTATGAGTCTTTTAACAAGGAGATTGGAGATTATCTGCCTAAGCATTGGAGATTATCTATCTAAACATGACTACCTAGAATCAGGATTTTAAGATACTAACCTTACGGACAAATCTATTTTCTGTCCCATGGCCAGTAGCTTATTGTTTTTACGAGTGCAATTTTAAGTTTCACTATTTGAAAGTAATAGTCTATATACATTAATTTGCAGAGAGATTTTTAATTTTTGGCTTTGTAAACCTCATATTTCCACTAAATTCTGCAACACAGTGGAATAATTTTCTAGGAAAATATTCTAACAGAATTCTTCATATTTCACCCAAGTAGTATTCTCTGTTAATTTTTGTTGTCGCTGTTAGTAGTGGAGGGGACTGGCTCGTGTTACTGTTTTTAATCTCTGGCAGAGCATTTTCTTGAAGAAACTTAAGGAGATTTTACAACTTCTCCTCAGTTTCTTTGAAGGAAATAATTGTGGGCTTGGTTTTTCTTTCATAAACCCCATCTCCCCATAAATAGTATTACTCCATCTGAAATTCTAAGTCTGTTCCTCAGATATTCCAGGATGTCAGGATCTGAGGATTTATCAAGGAACATCAATTGTTTGGGGTCATCCCGTGGTATGAAAAGATGTTCAACTTCATTTATAATTAGAGAAAGGACAAATACGATCAACAATGAGTTTCTACTGATTACTATTTTAAAAAATCAAATAATAGGAAGACTCAGAGAAGATGTGATTCAGTGAGAACTCTGTTTCCATACTGCTATTAGGAATTTAAATGGGTATCACTGCTTTGAAAAATGCACTTATATTTTCTTGTAAACTGGACTATTTTCTCACCTTACACCCCTGGATGCATAGCTACTGAAAAAATGAGCAAATACAGGTGTGGCTGGAGCTTATAGATAGAAGAGGGGTTGGACCCTGCCACAAAGAAAGCCCTTGCCATTAAACACCAACACATAAGATTGCTTTTCAGCAGCATGTCTGAGCTAACAGTGAACATGAAGTCAATAATATGTGTCTTTCAGTTTCCTGACAGTATAGTTAATGAACTGGAGAAGTAGGGGCCAATGAGAATTGGAAAGCTCGCGACGGAGGCAAGGATCCGGATAGTTCATTACACCTAGGTTTGGAAATAATGATACCAAGGGTCTCACTCAGGACTCCATTTTCACAGGAACTGCTCAGTAAGAAAACATTCATCTTTATTAAAAACTTTCGAAGACATTAAACTAGTTTCTCATAGATTCATGGGACTTAAGAACAGGAATGGAGAAGAAACAGTGTCTCTTCACATCAATAGAGATCTTATTTATATATGGAGAGAGAAAAAACTGAGGGTTGTCACAAAAGAGAACATGAGAAAAGCAAAGAAGTTACTTTGACAGTCCCTGATACGTAAAGAAATTCTCTTTCAACTGAATATTATCAGCTTTTTGGTTACCTACTTGAAGAGGCAAACCATTGCTTGCAATCAAGATTTTAAAACTACTAATTTACAGAAAACCTGAAGTTAAACTCCAAAAGTTGGGCATGATTGTAGATGAAGTGCTGTACCAGGGAATCTATTTGACTATTAGCTTGTATTATAGTAATCTGCAACCCGGAGGTTGCTGCCAGGTAACCACCCATGAATGACTCAACATTAAACTGCCTGGCATCATAAATCTGTTTTTAGGCTACGGGTCCATTGAGGTGTGTTTTCAATCTAAATTTAGAGACTGAGATTAATAGTGTGTGAAGAAAAGCAAAGACAAAACACTTTTTCACAGAGGCATACTATATTTACTTTGATTAATATAAACATGATGCTCTTTATATTTCTGGTTTCTCTAAAAAAATTAAAATTAATATTAAAAAGCAAATTCATTCCCTTCATTCAATTAACAACAAAAGAAATAATATGTGTGGGAATTTTAGGAAAAGAAGAGGCACAAACTTCTTAATTAACTACTTAGTGTTTATTTTCTCAAAATTGGATTAAAGTTTTCAATTCTCACTTAAGATTTTTGTTAAAACTCACTAAATAATATGTTTTCAAGATTTAGCCATATTAGATGTCAGAAGTAAATGAAACAATATCAAAATGTTGAAGGAAGATAGATTACAAGCCTAGGATTTCATTCATACCTAATTAAGTAATTAGATGGAATGAACACATCATATAATTTCAGATAAGCAAAAATCCATTAGCTTTCATATATATGACACCATTTTATATATATAAAATGCTTGAGAAAGGACCACAACAAAAGAAATAAAAGATTAGAAAATATAGCCTAAAGGATATAGGAGCAGCTGAGTATAAACTAGAAGATTTGAACCAAACTAGAAAAAATTAAAAGAGTATCACAGAGTCCAGTGGGTTTTGTTTGTTTATTTGTTTGTTTTGACCCTGGCTGCTCCTTAGAATTACATACAGAGTTTTGTAGACAAAAACAGTACCTGGGCATTTTGTATTTTTTAAAAACATTCAAGATAATTTTAATGTGCAGCTGGATTTTAAAAAGTGGTTATAAGTTTTCCTTATAAGTGACAATTTTAGTAATATAAAATTCTATTCCCTGTGGACCAATGTTACATGGTTTTAGAGTAACTAATATTGATATAATGACAATAGTAAAATATATTTATCAGTTTTCATGATTAATGAAAACTGATAAATATAGACAAAAAAGATAATTATAGTTGAAAATTATATTGGAAACATAAAAATAAGTATATAAACATTGGGGAAGTGGTTAAATGATGAAGAAAGTGAAAGGGCAGGTGTGTACATGTTCTCATTGTTCACAGTAGAAGAGTCAGCACTGTTTAAATTTGTTAAATCAGAAAATGAAGAATGGACACTTTTAAAGTAATAAAACTTTACAGTTGTATATATATTTACTAAATAAACTAAATTAATAGCAAAACCAATCATAGGGAGTGAGAGGAATTTAATTTAATAAAAGAAAAATGCCATAAAGTTTTCATCAATGTCATAAAATTTCCAATATAGTATTTACAAGCAGTCTATGCAAAACGATAACTATTACTAATACATCAGTGAGAACAGGAGGAAAAGTCCCTACCTGTGCCGTGAACCTATGAACAACTTGGGGCCTGAAGTAATCCTCTAATGTATTTATAATATAAACAGTATTAGAAATAAATTTAACAGATAAAAATGATAGCACTTCTGATAACAGTCAAGACAGAATAGAGAGATCAGATTTTTCCTCCCGACTGAAACAACTAAAACTTCACAAAATTTAAATGGAATGGTTTTCACACACTGGGTACCAGGCAAGGCAAGACTGTGCTCCCTGTGAAGGGAAACCAAAAAAATCAGCTGTGAGACTGACACAGCTTGCTTCCCAAAGAAGAATAAGACTGGCCTCCCGCTGATTTATGGGAGAAAATCTGATCTCCCCCTGAGTTGAGAAATGGAGTTGGGAGTCTTGAGAAAACCAAGGTGACCTGAGAGTTTATGGAGCATAGTACCAAAGAGGACAGAGCTGCCCAGAGAAGGTATTCCCCGTGAGCCATTAGCTGAGTACGGATCAGTGAATGCATGTGAGGCAACTATCCAAGGCCCAGGTACAAAAGCTTGAAAGAATATGAGCCTAAAAGCCCCGGAGTTCGTGTAAGACTAGTAGTACTTTTTGATCTCACTAGCCAACGTGATAAAATCCTGAAAATTCACTGGGTAGAGTACTCAGAAGGACATTGACTCAAAAATCGAGAAAAATTGACCTGGACTAAAGCCTTCCCTTATACTGCCTATCAAAGCTTAAAAGCAGGCCTTTAAAGAATCAATCTGTTACCAAGTTATCTAGATATGTCCCAGAACAATACTCAGGAATATTTGCAGGAATGGAAAAATATCTAGCAGCAAACAGTTATTAATAAAATCACAAGGCCAAGTGTTTCTCAAAAACTATCAGGCATTCAAAGAAACAAAATTACATATATATATACATATTTTACTTATTACCTAAAATACAGTACACAAATGTGATGAAACAAACAGTGGATAGTACAGGAGAAAACATTAGTAAACTTAAATGCATAGCAGTAGAAACCATCCAAAATTAAACAAAGAGAAAATGATAGGAAAAATAATTATCAGAAAAAATAATGAACTGTAGAATAAATTCAAGTGGCTTAATTTACATGTAATTGAAGTCCCTGATGGAAATGAGGGTGGAACAGAAAAAATATTTGAAGAAATAATGCACAAAATTTTTAAAATTTTTTAGAAACTACAACTGCAAATACGAAAGACTCAACAAACCCCAAGCACAAAAACAGGAAAAAACTACATTGAAGTGCATAATGATTATATTATTAAAGCATAATGATAAGACATAAATTATAAAACCAATCAAAAAAAAAGGATACCATATATAGAGAAAATATAAAAGAAAGATAAAATTCTTAACTATATAAGCCAGAGAGCAGTGATAAAACATGTTTAAAGTTAGGAAAAGGAAAGGAAAAACAATTGTTTATCTCAAATTCTACAAACAGTGAAAATATTTTTCAAAAATTCAAGCACAGAACAATTTTGTCAGACATACAGAAGCTGAATTATCATCAGTGGAACCTTACTGTAAGAAATACTAAAGACGTCCTTCAAGAAGAAAGAAAATGTTGTTGTTCTAAAGTCTGAATCTATGCAAAAGAATGAAGTATGTCAGAAATGGTAACTGTGATTAAATATAATTTTTCTTCTCCTTAATCTCTTTTAAAAATAATTGAATGTTTAAAACAAAAGAACAATAAAATGTAGGCTTTTTAAAAAAAATATCCCTATATATAATATGATGATAGCAAAATGGTAATGAAAGTAGAAGGTCATTTTAAGATTCTTACATTATATATGAGGCATACAATATTACTTACAGGTGGACTTACACAAGTTAAAATTATCTACTGCAAAACCTGAAGTAACCATTACTATAATAAAAGGGGATTGTACGTAATAAATCCCCTAGAAGATAAAATGGAATCATAAATATTCATCTCATCCACAAGATGGCAGAGAAAGAAGAAAAAGTGGCCAATCACCACATGGTACAAATAGAAAACAAACAGCAAGATAAGATGGTAGATTTAAACCTAACTGTATCAATAATAGCATTGAGTGTAAATCATCTAAACATACCATTTATAAAACACACCATTTGTAAACAACAGCATATACATTCTTTTCAAGTACATATGGAACATTTCATAATAAACCATATTCTGGGCCATAAACATAACTACCTGAATACCTTCAGATCTCTATCAGGAGACATGATATTTTATTTTTTCTTTGAAAGAAGCTTTATAAAAATTCTTGTAGGAGATAGTATAATTACTTAAATTCACTGTAAATTATATATCTTGAATTTTTAAAATTAAACTTTTTTATTTTGAGATAATTATACATTCAGTTTTAAGAAACAACATAGAAAGACACAATATGTTCTTTACCCAGTTTTCCCCAATGGTAGTAATATCTTGAAAAACTACAGTGCAATATTACAACCAAAATATTGATGTTATACAGTCAGGATACAGAACAATTCAACCCCTTCAAGGATCCCTCATGTCTTAGTCTGTCAGGGCTGTTATAGCCAAGTACTGTAGACCGGATGGCTCATAAACAACAGAAATTTATTTCTTACAGCTTTGGAGGCTGCAAATCTGAGATCACGGTGCCAGCATGGTTGGGTTCTGACGAGGGCTCTCTTCAGGATTGCAGACTGCAGACTTCTCCTTGTGTTCTCACATGGCAGAGAACAGAGAGGGGATACAAGCTCTGTCATAACTGTTTAAGGGCACGAATCCTGATCATGAGGGCTCTACCATCATGACCTCGTTTAATCTTAATTACTTCCCAAAGGCCTCACCTCCTAATACCATTGTATTGGGAGGTAGGGTTTCAACATATGAATTTGGGCAGGACACAAGCACTCAGTTTATACAACCTCATGGTCCCTCACGTTACCTTTTAATAGAAACACTCTATTGCCTGCTTCACCCTGACTTAACCCCTGGCAATTACTAACCAGTTCTCCATTTCTATAATTTTCTCATCTTAAAAGGGTTATATTAGTGGAAGCATACAGAATGCAACTCTTGGGAATTGACTTTTTTAAATTAAGCATATTATCTGGTGACTTACTGAGGTTGTTGTATGTATCAATGGTTCTTTCTTTTCATTCCTAACGGTATTCTGTGACATGAACGTACCACAGTTTGGTTAACTATTCACCCATTAAAGGGCATCTGGGTTGTTTACAGACTTTGTCTTTACAAACAAAGTGGCTATCAACATCCACGACAGGTTGTTGTATAAATGTCCGTCATCACATGTTGGGTATAAATGCCCAGAAGCGCAACTGCTAGGTCATATGGTAATTGCATGTTTAGTTTTTTTAAGATACTGACAAAACCGTTTTCTCCAGTAGCTATACCATTTTATGTTTCCACCAACAATGTGTGAGTGAGCCAGTTTCGCCACATCCTAGCATTTGGTATTGTTACTATTTTTTATTTTAGCTATCTGATAGTTGTATATTACTATCTCATTGTGTTTTTGATTTACATTTCCCTAATGGCCAGTGATGTTGAACATCATTTCATCAAATGAGCTCATCAAATGAACTCATTTGCCTTCTGCATATTTTCTTTAGTTGGATATCCGTCCCTATCTTTCGGTCATGTTTTTTTTTTTTTTTTCAGCATGTTATGGGGGTACAGATGTTTAGGTTACGTATGTTTCCCTTGCCTCCCCCCAAGTCCGAATTTCAAATATGTCCATCCTTCGGGTGGTGCGCATGTTTTAATTAAATTGCTTGCTTTTTTATGAATAACAGATAAAGAATTATATTTTTCCTTCATTTATTCCTTCTATATCATTCTTCCTTTCTTTATGTAGATGTAAGTTTCTAACTTATATAATTTTCCTTCTCTCCAAAGATTTTCTTTGAACATTTCCTGCATGGAATGCCTGCCAACAACAAATCCCTCAAATTTGTATGTCTCAGGAAGTCTTTATTTCTCCTTCATTTTTGAAGGGAAATTTTGCTGGGTGCAGAAATCTAGCTTAGTGGGTTTTATTTCAACATTTTAAATATTTTATTATATTCTCTTCTTGCTTTCATGTTTTCTGAAGAGAAGCATCATGGAATTCTTATCATTGGTCCTTTATCTTTCTTGCTGTCCATTCATTTTTTTTTTTTTTTACTTCTAGTATATCATATGTTATAATCTTACTTGACAAGTTGAGGTTCCAAATTGTATTCATAAAGGGCCTGTCTTAGTCTGTTTGGGCTACCGTAACAAAACACCATAGACTGGGTAGGTTAAACAGTGGAAATTTCTTTTCTCACAGTTATGGAGGCTAAAAATACAAGATCAAGGTTCTAGCATGGTTTATTTCTGGTAAAGGCTCTCTTCCTTGCTTGTAGATGACCACTTTTGGCTATGTCCTCACACGGCAGGGGGAGAGAGAAAGAACAAGTTCTCTGTGTCTCTTCATATAAGGGCACTAAAATCTTCATGAGGTCCCCACTGTCATGACCTCATCCAGCCTCCCACAGTCCCCATCTGCAAACACCATCACACTGGGTGTTTGGGCTTCAACATATGAATTTTCAAGGAATACAATTCATTCTGTAGCAGGGCCAGAGAAAATATTTCAGATTTTATAGGCCACATATATCTCTGATGCATATATTGTGTTATGTTTGTTTGTTTTATTTTTTGTTTTATAATCCTTGAAAAATGGTAAAAACCTTTCTTAGCTTTTCAGTGATACAAAGGCATGCAAGGGGCTGGATTTGAGCCATGGACCCATGGTTTGCCAATCTCTGCTCTATAAATTTCAATTAAGATGATAATTATGTCCCAACATTTAACATTTATTAAGAGCTTAAACTGTGCCAGAAATTCTTTTGCATGATAGAAATGAATCATATTTAATTATTTTCCCCCCATTAAATATGCACTATTATTTTTTCCCACTTACAAATGAAGAAACCATGGTCCTGAGTTTTTAAGAGACTTGGTCAAGGTCATAACAGACTTATATACTGAGAAGAACAAATTCATAAACAAGTGGATTTGACCTCAAATCTCAGACTTTTTAAGCCATTATGCTAAGCAGCCTCATATTTTAATTAAAATTAATTTAAAATTAACATGATGTATTATATGGGAACATCACATTTCTACTTAGCATGTGACACAGGTAGCCATTAGTCTAAACTTAAAATGGAAGCAAGCAATGAGGTGAGAGCCTTTCGCTGTTGACCTTACTCTTCTTAGTGAGTTTACTGATATTACTTTGTCACTACCATTACACAGACCAGAATCCCAGAGCAGTATTACTAATAGCCTTTTCTAAACACTGCATTCCTGCTTCTCTTATTCTTCATCCTTTCTTTCCTTGGAACTGCCAAAGTACCAGCCAAAATGTAAAGTAGAGAAAAACCTTTGAGATGACTAAATTGTTTCACAAACTAAAGGGGAAGAAAGGAGATGGCAGGTGCAGGTACTATAAATACCATGGGGCTTGAAAAAAAACGTTTAGAGAAATTTCAGAGAGGAAGAGTGAAACTTTGGGGGCAGCTGTCGGGTGAAGAAAAAGGTATGGAAACTTTTATCAAATGAACTTTGCAACTCTTCTCAGTGTCCTCGAGATGTGCGTGTGTGCGTGTGTGTGTGTGTATAAAATATCTACACATTTTTAAAAATTTGGGAGCTAGATTTTTGGGAATGTTACAATACATGAAGGAAGACCTGAAGTCAAGTAGAAAAAAAGGGTCAACTTTTCTCTGTGTTAGTTGTTCTAGTGGCATATATTCCATGTGCTCTCTGATGTTTTAACTTCCTTTGATCATCTTTGACATGAGTTGCTTTTTTGAGAGAAATCATGAGATTTAATATTATTCCTTTATTTTACTATGCCAGCCTTCTATTTTCTCACATTGTTCTTTTTTACTTTGTGGAAACTTTTTGCAGAAGTCTTTGTGGAAAGTTATTTTGACTTTTTTCTTTCCCAAGAAGAGTATCCCTTTTAGACCATCTTCCTGATATGATCTAGATGATAATGAATCCAGTCTGGTGACTATTTTGAGGCTAAGCTGTCAGCCTCCATTATAGTATATTTTTACAAAAATGATACATGAATTTAGATTTGTTCATTAGCAACAAAACTTCATATTTTCTTCAAGATAGAGTTATCTTACAAGGTTAGCAACTTACTAGCTTGTGGGGAAAAAAAAAACTTACATTTTCTATTTTTTTTTTTTTTTACATTTTCTAGTTTTAAACAATCACCTTTTTCTAATTTATTTTCTATACTTTTGACTGTGCAGATGATCACAGCCCTTCACTGTGGAATAATAACTTTTACATTTACTGGACACGGACTCACCTGAAGATATTAATAAATACAGTTCTTAATTCTTTAGGCTCAACGTTAGGTCACATGTTCTATGTTAAACTTCTATCAAGCTCCCGATGATAGCAATGGAGCTGTCCGGCAGACCATATTTTGAGTAGCAAAGAGCTTGAGGGTAGTAAAAAAAATGGCAGAAGGAAGCTAGGTCTCCGTATGCCCACACAGAGCAAAATTGTTTCACTGTCCTCGATAACTCACCTGAGGATTTATAAGTGAAATAGAAATAAATTTATGTGCCTTTAAGCTACTGCATTTTAAAATTCTTCTTGTCATAGCTACTAGAGTTCACCCTAGCTAACGCACATGGCTTTCTCCTCAAGTTTCCTCATGGTTCAAGATGGTAGCTGAAGATCTCTTCCTAAAATGTAAATTCTATATTGGCAGCAGGAGACACAGAGTGCAAAGTGGTTATTTTTATGTTTCAAAGGAGATTTCCTTTGAAGTCCCACACAATAATTCTGCTTACATCTTATTGGCCAGAACTTAGTCACAAGCACATACTGAGATAAACATACAAACACTGTAAAATTTCATTTTGATTCCATTTGGTTATGGTTCTGTTATAAACAGGATGATCACAGAATTTATTGTGCAACTAGTATATCCTGACAGTGAAATAGAGTGCTATTAAGAATTATCCTGGAAGAAGAGATTTAACCCAGTTCTACTTAGGCAAACTGGAATATATGTGCATCCTTATTTTAAAGTAGAAAAGAAAGAATGAATGTTTAAATAGAAAACTAGTAGTTGCTATCATATAATGCTCTTCAAGAATCATTTGTAGAGAGAGTGTGAAATAAATGAGATATGGCAGACAAATCACATGCCTTGACACGGCTTTCTGTAAAATATTGGCTTAATTCTGAGAAGATATTATCATAAATTTTATTTATAAAGTCCCTTTCTGAGTAAGAAGCTTCTTTTGAAGGATCAAAGATTAAACACATACCAGGGCAGACCCTTAAAGAAATTATGCTTTTCATACCTGAGAAATGATAGTATGAAAAGCTGAGGCTATTTCTAGGAAGAGTTACTTATTCGTAGAGATCATTACCCAGATGCTGCCAGAATGGCAAGTATCAGAGTCTGACATGTGATAGAGACTGATGTTATGCTAAAAGCTCAGCCTGTGAGATCACTGGAGTCCTTAAGGGAAGTAGCCTTAAGATTACTGAGTTGAAATGTTCACATACTCATGAACAGGGAGGATCCAGGGAGCTATCAAGCAATGAAACTCAAATACCTACCAGAAAGCTTAGAGACTGATGTTTATATACATCATGTGGCTAGATGGAGATTCTGGTTCAGAGACTCTGACCAAAGGGGCTTTGGATTCACAAATATACCACCTTGGTATAGTTTCATGCTGAGCTTCTATTAAGTACAAACCCCATTTTTAACTTAACACAAAGTGACCATTATCAAATTATTTTCTAATTACTTAAATTAGCCAGGCACATGGAAGCGAAAGACTAGCTCTTACCTCTGATAGGAGGTAGCACATGACTTGAAAGAAGGCTCACTAATAGTTCCAGTGCAGACTCTGATGGGCAGTGAAAGACTACAGCAAATACAATAGTGAAATGCCTTAAAGGCATCATACCTGGGCTTTGGGAACTGGAGCTACAGATATTCTTAGTCAAACTCCACAATACTGACTGAAAAAATCAGAGAAACTGAGTAAACTAAAAAGCAAGAGCCATTGTGAGCTCACAACATTGTGGTTTCTGCAAAGCAAAGACAAAGGACTGGGAAAAGAAATCATATCTGGTATCTTACAGGGCTGAGTGCACTAAAAAATGCTGCTAATAGCAAATATTCCTAAAACAGGAGTCTTTCCTCTGTCTTTACAGAATAAATAGTTTCATTTCATGTCACCCGTCCAACCATTTCCAAACCCTTGAAGATAGGCTTGTCCCTGAGTAGAGTTGGAGATGGAAGCAAAGGAAGAAGTTACTTGAAGAAATTCCAGATAATGTATTATATATGATCACCACGTTCGAATAATTCTAGGCAAATATATAGATTATATCTTACTGTAAAATGGCTGTGATCTTCTGGCTTGCTGACTAAACTGATTCATAAATGATATATGTGATCAGAAGATGAAATTTCCTGAAGGACAAAGAAGTGAGAGTTAGGTTTAGCAAAAGTAAGTACCATTTCTGTATGTGGGTCCAATCCAAGAGATGTACAGGGAGGGACAGAATAGAACTGACTCTAACTTCATCAAGCAGCCTGCACATACCAGATACATATGCACTTTCTCCATTTATGTATTCTATATGCATTTCTTAGAGTTAGGTAAAGACCAAACAGAAGCGGAAGGTATTTGTCGCTGGTTCTACTCTAGGGTTGTGTATAGATCCTGTATTCTGCCTCCAATTATTCCCAAATGAAAATTTGAGATCTTTAAATTGTGTAGCACAAAGACAAATTAAGAAGAAAGCCCAAGAGAAGAATTATATTTATCTCCTCTATAAAATGGATGTAACTAACTTTAGAATATGCACCATAAGATAAAATTCAAATGATATATGTCATTTTTAGAGATGCCAAATGTGATTGCAGTTGAAAGTCATAAATGTATAAGAATATATTAAATATTTGATTATTAATGGTAGAATATCTCTATTCTAGTTTTTTCTGTCCCCCTCCCCATCCCTATAGAGGTTTTTAATAAACAAGACAAAATGAAAGCAGGTAGTTGACAGAGTACATAAAAATAGGTTTGGGTATTTATACCTGATTCTTCATTGTCCTGCTCAACTTACTAGAGAACTAGTGATAGTGTTGCTATGGTCTGAACTGTTGTGTTCCCTCTTTCCAAATTCATCCGTGAACATCCTACCCCTCAAGGTGATAATATTAGGGAGTGGAGTATTTAGGAGGTGTGTAGGCCATGAGGGTAAAGCCCTCGTGATTGGGATTAATGGCTTTCTAAAGATACCTCAGAGAGCTTAGCTAGCATATTTCACTATGTGAAGACAAGGCAAAATGATATTGTCCATGGGGAAGTGGGCCCTCACCAGATACCAAATCTGCTAGTACCTAATCTAGCACCAAATCTCTAGCCTCCAGAAGTGTAAAAAAACCAACCAGTTTGTGATATTTTGTTATTGCTGCCTGAACATACTAAGACAGATAATTGATACCTAGAATTAGAAGTGTAGATATGACAAATATCTAAAAATATGGAAAAGGCTTTGGAATGGGGTAATGAGTAGAGGCTGGAGGAGTTAAGAAAAAGCTTACATTGGCACAAATGGACTGTTAGGGGTGATTCTGGTGAGTACGTAGAAGGAAAAGAAGAACACTTTAGAGTAAGCCTCAATCTTCTTAGAAAATACCTAAGTGGTCTAAACAGAATGTTGATAGAAATATGGATGGACACTTTCTCCGTTCTTATTCTTTTTGCTCCTCTACTGGATAATTTCCAATGACCTGTCTTTGAGTCTGTTGATCTTTTGCTTCATATAGTCTGTTGTTTAACTTCCCTAGTGAATTTTTTGTTTTCCAACTCCATGATTTCTGTTTGGTAGTTTTTAATATTTTCTACCTCTGTTGAAATTTTCACTCTGTTCATACATTATTCTTTTGACCTCAGTGAGCATGTTTATTTTGAATTTTCTGTCAGGTTAATCAGATACCTTCTTTCATTAGGATTGGTTTCTGTAGATAAACATCTTCCTACATTTACTACATCTTTGCCTGATATTTTATTTTTGTTAATTCTCTGTGTTGGTGTCTTTATATTAGCTAAAGCAAGCACAGACTGAACTCTTATGGAGAAGACCCCCACCATTCTGGCACAAGATTCTGGGGGCCTTACCAGAATCTCACTCCCCACAGAGAAGTGATAATTCTCACTCCCCACAGAGAAGCAGGAAGCTGTGTTTTTTTTCAAGATCTGTGGCAATCTACCCAACCAAATTGCCATCTGTGTTCTCTACCAGTGACCAGACCCATTAGAGTTCTAAAACTGGTGAGTCAGATGCCTATTCTTTGACCTTCCTTCCCCAGAGGGAATCTGAGAGCCAGGATTTTTCATCTGCTCACTCTGTGCAGAGTTAGGAGAGACGATCTATGATATTTACCAGTACAAACTTCCATCTCTGTTTTCCCCTAGGCAGGTAGACTATGCCAGTTTTGTCAGGTCTCTAAGAGTGGGAAGACAAACCCAGTCCTCTCTAAGGATTCCCTAGAAATAGTTGGGTTGCTGAGTGTGTAAGCCAACCCCTTTCCTCCCCTGGGTGAATCTGGGAGCTAGGGGAGTATGCCTATATGGCACTGTACCATATAAGAGGTAGAGATTCTGGGAAGAGGGTGTCCTGAATCTGCCTACTAGCTTCTATAAGTGTGTATTTGAGTTTGCTTGCAGGACAGGAGTCATTTAATTTTTGAATTTCTCACAAAGGGAATTTGCCAGTGAATTGTTGCAGAATTGGAGTGTTTTTCAGGGTATGAGGTTTCAGGGCTTCCTATTCTGCCATCTTGCTCTCGTTAGTTTCCTTTCATGTCTTTCTTTTGAAAAGTATATTGTAAGTTATTTCTAGGTCCCTGTAGCATTTTACCATTTATTACACAAACCTATTTATACATATAATGGATTGAGATCTGTATGTTCATTTAAAATACACAAGTGTGCTAGAGGATTCAGGAAGAACAAAGGCAAAGAACATGGTGAAATAGTCCTGGTTCAAGGAGGGCTGGTATTAATATTTGATGTCAGACCTACACAAAATAATCTGGGCACATAATGTCTTCATATATGGTAAGCCCTAGAACTGAAAAATTTCAGCTATAATTAATTGATTTTGCCATGATAATTACAGAGAATTTAAAAACACTTTTGGGGGGTTAGTGGTTTCCATAAGATTTTTGCAGAAGATTATTCTTTAATGGATAGACCACCAAAATACTCTCATCGAAGACACAAAGTGTTTTAACTGAATCACCTTTGGAATAATGTAGAAATAACAGAGGAATGTAAAAACGCATGTGTGCCCTTGTCAAACAACCTTTTGGAAAATGCCAGAGAGGAGACCTAGGAGAATGAGTATTATGACTGACTAGTCTTTTTGGTCCCTAGTAAACACTTCTATCCATAAAGTTTGAATGGCCTAGAGGTTGTACTAACTATCCCATACCAAAGAGTCTATAACAAAGGCCAGTAGATCTTACTAGCCAGTATCTATCCGATATTAAGTTCCAGAAAATACCTAAATCTCAAATTATAATTCTCAGAAACTATTGGTATGATGTGGGGAAACATTGTTTTGAGGTTGTTTGGAATAGAGTCGAAGAGTAATCCAATGATAGAAGTACTGTAGACCAACTGAGTGTTGGCCCATTATTAGACAAATGTTTTGGGTTTATTATAGAGCATGTCTCAGTAATAAGAATGCTAATACTCTTTCATAAATGGATCCATTTTCATGCCACTGAAATAAGTTCTTATAAAAGAATAAGAATAATGTCATGGTACAAAGCAGATGAATAAAATATAATGGTAAAGCAGGCTGCTAAAAGATTGCCTCTCTCTTCCCCTCAGCCTAGAGTCAGTTACCTCAGTTGGGATGGAAAAAAAGTGTATATAAGCAAAATGGACAGATCTTGAGTTGGGGGAAAGACTAAAGGAAAAAAAAAATAGAACAGCAGACTTCTCTGGATCAAAGATTCAGGATTCTCCAGACAATTAAATTTTGCTAAATTACCAATTAAATAAAATTCACTAATGGGGTGCTAACCAATTAGTAGCCTTCAATTCATCTCACTAATTGAGTGCTATACCAGTTTGTAACTTCAAAAACAGAGCAAATAATTGATGTTTCCCATTGAAAAGCAACACCCGATTTTGAGAACATTGCATAATCAATTTAATCTTGTTAGAACAAAAATGGTTATAAAACTACTCTGGATCCAGTTTACTTGGTATCAGATGGCATAAGAACTCAAATTTAAATTTAAGACTTAAGTGTCAGCTGCTGTTTAGAAGTCCCTGGAATTAGGATATATGTCGTTGGAGATCTACAGTCAGAATACAGGAAATAGTGTGACATGATTAAATTGTTTCCCCGTACACTCAGGCTTAAATAATCAGGCACAAAATGTCTCAGCATTTGCTTATTTGCTTGGGGAAAATAGAGAATGCACATCACATTTTTACATACCCCTAATGCACCAGAAATAATGTCACTGATGTTTTGTCTTGTTCCTTGAAATTTGACAAGAAAAGAAAATAAAAGGAAAGAAAATAAAATATAAAAAAAAAATCTTAGCTACTCATTGATCTCCTCTTGTGAATGTGTACAGGAGATGAGATGAGGCATTAAGATAATTTTAGGAGAAAATTCTAGGAATTTAACCAGTGGAGGATGCTGAGCCTTTATCTAGAAAAATGCTTAGTGATAAATACCTCATTGTTTAGAACTTGAATTCTTCTCACCTACACCTACATACTGTTGAGATACTTATCTCATTAGGTTGAGTACATACCTAATGTTTTGTCGTGATCTGTAGTCAGTGTACTGGAATGAAAACAATATATGTTTTCATTAATTAATAGATGTTGAAAGTTCTTTATCTCTTCTGCTAAAATAAAATATAATTGACTATAATACACAAAATATCTGGCTAAAAATATAGTGTTTATAAGTTTCATCTGCCTAATTCCTAACAAATGCATATTTGGGGTGTGCGTGTGGGGAGGCACTGTTTTGTGTTTAGCAAATTATACTTATTCCATAAAAACATGATTTTTTATGAAAAAATCAGTGAACGCACCCCCCAAATATATATACAGACACACTCCAAATATATATATACATACATACACAGACACACATAGACATATATATAGATATATATATAACTAAAGTATTCAATTTTGTTTATATTCTTTGCATATGTTTATGGGTTATTTTTACTCAGTATTGAAAGGACTATTAAAGGTACCATTCATTTTAGTCACACCAATTAGCACTAGTTAAAAAGCACATGGAAGATGTTCATGAAATAGTAAAGACGTTAAGTTAATATATCTGCTAACAAGCAATCTAATTTTACCCAAACTATACTTGTATAGGGAATTTTTGGTTTCAGGATAACGAGAGCTACAGAGTCCTATTTCTCATAAACATCAAAGTACTTGGACTTTCTCAGGTCATTTGAAATTAGCTTATGGAAAGGAAATGATTCTGATTTTTTGAGTTTAGGAATACATGTTCAAGAAAGTTGGCTTTACACAAATATCAACCTATGTAATCACACCAGAAATTTTACTCTTTTTTTTTCATAAATTGAGATGTTTTTAAAAAAATCTTTGATTACCAATTCACAGTTATTTATTTATTTTTGCCAGAAAATAAGGTGATGCTTTAGGTTGGTTAACAATATTTAAAAATGTGCTATAAAGTGGTGAAAACATAATCTTGGAAGAGCCACTGCAGCTGTCCTTTCTATAATCAAATTGCATGCCTTTTTATAAAAGCAAGAAAAAAAAAAAGCAATTGTAACTCTTTAAGTCATTTTGAGAAGACAAAAATAGATGTAAAGAGATCACTATTATTTATGTTCTGTTTTCCCTAAATTACTAAAATAGAGCAGGGCATTGACATTAAAGGTTATACTATTGGTAGCAGTAGGAATAAGTAATATTTAATAATAATTACTTAGTATGCTATATCTTTTTTTGAACGAGATACTATTAAGTAGTATCTTTCTGTTTTATTTGGTTTTCTTTAATATTTTAAAATTTTTAATAATAATTTTTTCATAAAATCTATGAACCCTTCTGTAATATTTAAGCTCAGACACCTGTTAAATGCTATTTTCAAAATAGTTATTTCAGTATTTGCATACTATTGGTAGTTATTGTGTAGAAATTGACTTGAATTTTACAAATCAAATAACCTTGATCTACTTATTAATTAGATTTTGGGGTTTTTCCATGTTGACAGGCATTTCAGCTGCATATAGAAATTTTTGTGTCTTTATTTCTAATCTATGTCTTTGGTTGCTTAGGCTGGAAGGATTGTAGGAAAATTCATCTTACATCTATCTTTAAGGTGAATACTTTCAAACTGTACCTATTCATATTTGATGAATATTTTTTCATAGATGCAACTTATAACAGTAAAGAACTTCTATTCCTATTATGCTAACAGATATTTTTTAAAACATAAATTAATATTTAATTTTATCAAATGCTTTTTCTACATAAGTTGCAATTATTAAATGCCAATTTTCTAAATAATTTTTTAATATGGTGAATTATGTTGATTGATTTTTTTCATATAAAATCAAATTTTTATGGAATAAGTATAATTTGCTAAACACAAAACAGTTCCATTTACAGTAGTTCCAAAAAAATGAAATACTTAAGTATAAACTTAACAAACAAAATATATATAAGATATGTATGCTGAAAACAATGTTCAAAGAAATCAAAAGGTTCATGAATTGGGAATATCAGTAGAGGTCAGATGTTAATTCTTCTCAAATTGATCTACTGATTTAACAAAACCTAATCAAAATATAAGCAGTAATCATTATAGATATAGACAAGCTAATTTTAAAATCTATATGAAAAGGTAAAGGCACTAGAATATCCAACATTTTTGAGAAAGAAAAATGAAGTTGAAAGAATTACACTAAACAATTTTGAGATTTGCTAGTGTAGGGACGAAGACTCTTGGGCCCTTAAAGTTTCACTGCAAAATTACCGTCATGAAGCAGATTGAATAATAGGAGAAAAGACATATAAATTTTATTTTAATATGTATATGCAGGAGCCTTCAAAATGAAGACTCAAAGATACAGGGGAAGTTGTCAATTTTTATGCTTATGTTCAGTAGTGTATTGACAGGCATGTGGAAATATGACTGGACAAAAAGGCTATGATATAATGCTAATAGACCAGGTGGGGAAACCCAGCAAGGCCTGTCTTTCTAAATTCTTGGCCTCACTGAGCATGTGTATGTTCAACTTGGGTGTCAGGCAGGGCACTCCTGAATGGAGATCTTACGATCTACAATCAAACGAGCTAGGTCAAATAATTTCTTTATGGTCACTTTTTACACAGAATAATTTTAAGTTTTATGATTGGCTTTTCTGAAAAGGAGTTCCGGTTTCCATGATCTGTCTTGGGAAAGATAGATTCTAGTTTCCATGACTTAGCGTCAGAGAAACGGAACTAAGATGCAGGAGGACAGGAGAAGGTCAGAGAAAAACTTTTGCTTCTGAGGCCTTCATTTTGGTGTATTGTTTTCTGAACCCGTCACTATAAAAATACATTAATCGAGGCAACATGGTATTAATGAAAGCATAGATCCATCAATCAATAAAACATAATGGATAGGCCAAAAATAGACCCACATGAATATGGTCGATTTATTTTTAAAAGTTGTAAGTATACTGCAATGGAGAAAGACAGCCTTTTCTACAAATAGTGCTAGAACAATTGTACATCTACATGAATAAAAACCCAAAAGACAAGAAATTTGACTTATAAAATGTTATATGATGTCTGTTAAAGAATTGGGGATCTAATGTACATCATGGTGAATCTAGTTGATAATACTGTATTGTTTACTTTAAACTTGATAGAAAAACAGATTTTAAGTGTTCTTGCCACACACACACACACACACACACACTCACAAACACAAATAGTAACTGTGAGTGGAGATGGATGTGTTAATTAATTTGATTGTGGTAATCATTACATAACATTTGTGTTTACCTAATCAGCACATTGTGTACCTTAAACATATACCATTTTTATTTGCTAATTAAATGTTTCAAAATAAAAGAAGAAAATGAACACAGTGGACTAAATATAAAATTTAAAACTATAACTCCCTTTAAAAAATGAGAGAATTTTGACCTGACTTACACAAAGGATTTTTAGATGTAGTACCAAATCCCCAATTCATAAGAGAAAAAATAATAAATTGAAATTCAACAAAATTAAACACAGTTACTAAGTGAAAGATGCTGTTAAGAAAATGAAAAGACGGCTGGGTGCGGTGGTTCACGCCTGTAATCCTAGCACTCTGGGAGGCCAAGGTGAGTGGATTGTTTGAGCTCAGGAGTTTGAGACTAGCCTGAGCAAGAACAAGACCCTGTCTCTACTAAAAGTAGAAAGAAATTAGTTGGACAATTAATATATATATAGAGAGAAAAAAATTACCCGGGCATGGTGGCTTGTGCCTGTAGTCCCAGCTACTCGGGAGACTGAGGCAGGAGGATTGCTTGAGCCCAGGAGTTTGAGGTTGCTGTGAGCTAAGCTGATGCCACCGCACTCCAACCCTGGCAACAGAGTGAGACTCTGCCTCAAAGAAAAAAAAAAAAGAAAAAAAAAATGAAAAGACAATCCACAGACTGGGAAAATGTATTTTCAATTTAAGTATATAAAAAGGTCTTACTTTTAGTTACATAAACAACTATCTAAACCCAATAATAAGAAAACTATGTTGACACTAAGTCCTTTGATAAATGTTATATTAGCATTATTCATCATTGCCAAATATCAGGGACGACATAAATGTTCCTCAAAAAGTGAATTGATAGACCGAGTGTGGTATTTCCATATCATGGAACACTACTCAGCAATAAAAGAAGATTAACTGATACATGCAAAAACATGGATGAATCTCAAAATACATTATGCTAAGTGAAAGAAGCCAATTTCAAAAGGTTAGACAGGATATTATTCTATTTATATGACATTTTAAAAAAGGTAGAATTATAGAGATGGGGAACAGATCAGGGATTTCCTGGGATTAAAGGTATGGAAAGGGACTGAACGCAAAAGACATTACAAGGGAATTCTTTGGGGTACAGAATTATTCTATTTGTGGTGGTAGTTATAAGAATCTACACATGCTCTAAAGTTAATGGAAGTACACACCAAGAAAAGATGCATTTTACTATACAAACATGAAGAAAAATGCTGAAAGAACATATTATATTAATAGAATTAAATGATCAAATTAATTGCATTAATCATTTGTTATATTTCCCACTTGTATTATTTTTCATGGACTTTAATTTTCTTCAGTTTTATTATTATATATGTGTGTATATGTATTACAGGAGTATAAATATGAATTGAATCACATCATTTTACTGTGACTTATTTAATTTGCATTTTACTAGAGAGAAGTATTGTTATGCCATAGATATATTTAATTTTTTCTCTACTCCTTCCGTTTATTCGTTTGTTTAATATTTTACTCTCTATGCATCTTGAATTCATTTATGTTCATGCTGACTCAAATCTTTTGAAATAGCCATTTTTCTTATAGAATGTTTCAAATATTCTATTCCCCTTAATTGCTTGTTATTTGGTGCTTTTGTTATGAGATAGTATGTTTTGTAAGAGCTGCTATCTGTTTCTAGGTTCTCCTTTAATTTCCATTGACCTGTGTATGCATGCTTACTCTGGCCTTATGAGATATTTTTGCGTCATCTGACTTAAGTACACATTTATTTTCACTCCTTAAGAGAAGGCTGGAGATGTTAACTAGTTTGATTATCTTGTATCTAATACTTTTGTTTGAACAGCCTGTTGTGAAGTATAGTCAAACATACACATTGAAACTAGAGTATTCAGGTTCAATGAAAGTGGTATGCGTGTGTGTGTGCATGAGAGAAATATCATATGTATGTGTGCGTCCATATATATTTTTATGTATGTAATAAATACACAGTATATACTTAGAGGTCATGATAATCCAGAAATGTATAGAATCATAGATTACTTTTGATGTCAAATGGTATGAATAAAAGTATCTATTTTATAGCAATTAACAAAGTTAAATGAGGTAGTGAATATAAACCTCATAGACAAGTACTTGAAATATAATAAGTTCTCAATAAATATTATTAAAGATTATCAACATTTGGAGCCAAAAAAACTCAGTAGTTTTGCCTCTTGAAAGATAGAACTGTATCATTACTATTATCTATGTGTCTATCTAATCTGTTTTATCCAATCTATTTCTGATCAGTAATTAATGTTGCTGAGTCACATAACAATTACAATTAATTTAACAAACTTTGAGTTTGCCGAAGCCACAAAAATTCCAAGACATTTATGTTTCCATAATTTGTCTTTCACTTTACTTTTTCTTGTATAATATCAATGGTGTTGAGATATTTAAGTAAATTAGTAAGACGTTTTTTACCAACTCTGCTGTGAGAGAAAATAACTATTTTATTCAAACATTTAATAGTTTACAATCCTCCACAATTATTTTGATATGTATAACATCTACTACAGGACACATTCTTTGAACTAAAATCATGTAATTCTTAAAGTAACATTCACAGAGAATCCACACTACTCAGTCACAAAATTCTTTTGAAAATATGCATGGATAGATTCCTTAAGCTGAACAATTACAGAAAAAAATGTTTCCACTTTTACCTATATAAGATAATGTAATTTTAACAGATGAGAGTGGGAAGCA
>CAUYSK010028937.1:0-20907 GCA_963575035.1 Avahi laniger | reverse complement strand
CAGGAGATTGAATATGTGGGGGAAAAGAAGTAGTTTGGTTTGGTGGGAGGGAAAGGGGAGAAGGGTAGGAAAAGAGGAGTAGGGTAGGAAATGAACCTGAAACCTTAGGTTAGTGGACAAGCAAAATAATTTGTTCTTTATTTTATAAGGAATGAGTCTTTCAAGACCAGGAAAGCGTGCCTCACGAAGATTTGGTATTGTGTATAAAGTGGATCAGGATAGAGAGACATTGTTGGTAGGCAGATCTGTTTTAAGACATTAAAGTAAATAATAAAAGGGAAAATAAGAACTAGAATTATTGTAGCAAGAACATAAGTGGGGCCAGGGCACACCGGCCTGTAATCCTAGCACTCTGGGATGCCGAGGCGGGAGGATCTCTTGAGGTCAGGAGTTCGAGACCAGCCTGAGCAAGAGTGAGACCCTGTCTCTACCAAAAAAATAAGAAAAAATTAGCGTCTACCAAAAATAAAAAAAAAATTAGCCTGGCATGGTGGCACATGCCTGTAGTCCTAGCTACTCAGGAGGCTGAGGCAGGAGGATCACTTGAGCCCCAAGAGTTTGAGGTTGCAGTGAGCCGTGGTGATGCTACAGTACTCCAGCCTGGGTGACCGAATGAGACTCTGTCTCAAAAAAAAAAAAAGAATAGAAGTGCGGTATAAACCAACCATCTGGAACAGCAGCAGCCTCAAGATCTCTGTGGCACAGCGGGGTAGTGATTCTGAGGGAGCGTGGGACAGCACTGACTGCAGGGACCCAGTGACAACATGAAAGGTACTAGGTTTTGACAAGTTTGCTTCAGTGAGTATAAGCTGATTATTCTTGGCTCAGAAAGCGATGGAAAGTCTGCTCTGACTTTACGATTTGTTCAAGGAGTTTTTTAAAAATATATGTGATCCTTTGTTATTAGTTATCAAAAGAGAAAAAACAAAGAAGAAAGAAATTTAGAAAAATAAAAATATGATTCTACAATAGAAGATTCTCATAGAAAAGCAAGTTGAAGTATTGGTTGACTGAAGAAAAAAAAAAAAGAAAGCAAGCAAGTTGAATTAGATCCACAATAGTACATGCTTGAAATCTTGGATACTACAGGAATGGAACAATTTATAGTAATGAGGGATATACATAAAAAATAGACAAGGCTTTTCATTAGTTTATTGCATCACAGCACAGTCAACATTTAATGATTTATAAGATCTGAGAGAACAGATTCTTCCAGTTAAAGACATTGCTGTTTCAATGATTCTGGTAGGTAGTAAGTGTTACTTGGAAGATCAAAGAGTTGTAGGAAAGGAAACATCCCAGTCTGGCAAGACATTGGAACAACTGTGCATTCTTAGAATCTTCTGCAAATAAAAAATAAATGTTAATGAGAACTTTTATGACCTAGTGTGACAAATTATTAATAATTTGAAAAACTCTAGTGCCTGTGCCTGGGAAGGCTTGCAGAAAGTCATCATGTCAGCCACTTTACTATACTAAATACATTGCAGCTCTGAGCCAGATCTGAAGGACTGTTGCCCAATTCAGCAGTGCCAGCATTCTGACTTTAAGGCTACCAACATCTTAGGTGAACTTTCCTGGGATGGTACTTTTAAGAGATGGATGAAAGCTACTATGTTAGTTTGTACCATTCTAATCACTTTCCAATATCACAAGAGAGGTTTTTACTTATATAGTAGTCTTAGAGCATGCAGCTGGTAAAACCAGAAGCTACATCCAGTATTACTGCTAAGAGACATTCTTCATCCACCAATGTTATACATGTATGAAAATGCTGTACTTTATACTTTAACATGTGGAAAGTACAATAATGTAAATCCTAAAAGCATCACTATTTTAGCATAATAAAAGGAAGTCCAAAGAGCTCTTATATAGATTACTCCAGATGACTTCAATTCCTTAATATTTGTAGCTTATTGTGATTTTTTAAAAGAAATTCAAGGCCATTATTGAACAAAATAAGTGCTTTGATTAATACAGCAATATAGTTTTTTAAATTTTTTAAAAAATCTGTGGAGACAGTGATCTTTTCTTTAAAATATAATAGTCCTTTCAGTATAATGTCTTAGATTAAATTCATTGCCTTTTAATATCTGTTAGGAAGGAAATGTCCAGACTTTTCAAATCTCTTATGTGTTTCCTTTTTTGTTTACTTAGGGAACAATATTTATAGTTGTGTGTACAGTAAGGGTCTACAAGAAGTGTATATTTTCAAACAATTTTTTAATGATTTGACAATTTTCATAAACCATTTTCAGGCTTCTGCAACTGTAGATTCTCATTGTAAATCCCTTGTTTGCTCATGTATAAGTGTATTTACAACACTAGATACGCTGGTTTAGTATTTTTACCTGTTAGTGATCATTTCACGTGTAATGTTTTGGTTGAGATGTTAAATGGTGGACAAATACTATGGATATGAATGTGGGACATAATTTTAATCATGTGTGCTTCGTCACAAGGCCTAATTGCTGTTTTATTTAACAATGCCTTGTTATTTTGTATGTGTTAATATTTGGGAGCCAGTGTATTTAAATTGAGCAGCCTAATTTTACAACTGTTTTGGGATAGCCAAATGTAAACTAAAAGCCTTAATTAGGCCGGACATGGTGGCTGACACCTCTAATCCTAGCACTTTGGGAGGCTGAGGTGGGAGAATCGCTTGAGGCCAGGAGACAAGACTGGGCAACATAGCAAGACCTTGTATCTACAAAAAATAGAAAAATTAGCTGGGCGAGGTGGCATGCACACCTGTAGTCCCAGTTGCTTGGAAGGCTGAGACAAGAAGATCACTTGAGGCCAGGAGTGAGATTGTAGTGAGCTATGATGACACCACTTCACTTCAGCCTGGGCAACAGAGTGAGACCTTCTCCTAACACCCCCCAAAAGCCTTAATAATACAGTTTTATATAACTTAGCATCAATAGTTCAATAAATTTGAATTGCCATACAGTTAGAAAAAAGGAATTGAAGTGCATAGGAAGGAGGGGACTAAAAAGTAATAGATAACACTTACATAATAGTACACCATTCTGAGAGCTTCACATATATTAATTTGTTTAATTTTCACAGACAGTGCTATGAGATGGGTCCTATTACTGTCCCAGTTTTACAGATGAGGAAATTAGTTAGGACTTTTCAAGACTGATCAAAGGATAGTAACTTTTTAAATTATGGGATATCTATGCAATGGAATGCTATGAAACTATGAAAATTGGTGCCATAGAAGTATGTCTATTGCTTTGAAAAGATGTTCTCAATGTATTAAATCAGGCTTACAGTAAATATAGTATATCTCATTTTTCTACTTTGAAGGAACGTATGCTAATTATCAATTTTAAACTTCCATGTCAAGTTAAAAAGTGTATTTTTCTCTTCCTCACCCCTATCTCAAACTCCCACTTCTCATGGGAGTATTTTTCTAGTTATTTGCTTATGCACATATAAACATAATAAGTAGATGCATGCAATGTAAATTTTATTTTATCAAGGTAATATATGCATATAGTTTTAAAAGCCATAATGCAAAAACGTTTTAAAACAAAGGACAGCATCACAGTGTTTTCGACTCCATCCTTCTCTCTTCCTTTTTTTCATAGATCTTTTCTGCCTAAAATATTTGATGACAATGGACCTATATTATTTTTAAAAGTACCTCAATTTTTAAAATCCACTGTACGTCTGCAATTTTTATGTGAAATGAGAGATGCAGATTAGAACATCTATGGAAGAAAAACATTACAGTATGGAAGAAAAACAGTATCAATAACATTTGTGAAGAAAAACACCATACTTAAATATAGCTTCTATTTCTTTGTTTCATGAAGTGCTGAAACCAAATTAATTATTAAGTTGCAAAACTTTTCTCATTATAACAAATTATTTCAGTTCATATCACTCTGTACAACATTTGTTTGGTTCATAGAGTGTTTGTTAGAAACCATTAAGAATGCTTATTCAGCTTGTAAATAAGAAAGGGAAAAATTTAAGAGCCAATTATTAATTAATCCAGACTTAACTGTTCATTTTATGAATTAATCATGTTCTTCTTCTTTTTTTTCTTTACTTGTCATACTGTTTGTCATTGACTGCATAGAATCACCACATAGAATCATTTCCTCCAAAAAGTTGAATATGGAGAACTCTTGCTACTTACTACCAGCTCAGGTAGAGAAGATGCTGAAACATGAAACTTGTTTTCTGAGGAGTTGGGGCGGAGGGAAGATGCTGAAACTAATAGTACAACAGAAATTTGGAGATTATCTTTGCCTTGGATTATCCCTCCAGAACGTTTGGTTTTGTACTATTTCAATTTAAGAAAACTTAAAATTGCTAGTTCATTCAACTTCTTAATTTTTGATATGTCTAAAAATTCTTCAATCTTTGTTCTGTCTCAGAACTCTTATTGCCAAGCAATTACATAAAATTAGATGCTTCCCAATAAATGTTTATCACCAGACGTGATAAGTTATTCATAGTTGTGGGTAATTTTATGAAACTCAGGTGCTTTTATGTCACTATGCATCTAACTTCAACAACAGTCTTCTTCTCCAAAGTTTTTGCACATTGGCAGTCGTGGGTTGATGTGGGGGTCGGGTGTTAGGGAAGTGACTCCAAACCAAGACAGAAAGGATATGTGAGGATAGAAAGGTTTGTCTCCCATTTGTTTAAGGGCACCTGCGAGACTTGCTAAGGTGCGATGGTGGTATGTCTTTAACATTCTCATGAATATAGCACAGTGAATCTCCAGCTATAGAGTCTAAGGTCTAAAGTGTCAGACCTTAGTATACTTACGTTACTAATGACTAGAGTAGTAAAAAATCAACAAGACTTTATTGTTGAAATGATGGCATCAGAATGGGCAAGTAGAACAAAATGATCTAGATTGAGCAACCTTCTACAACAATATTGTCCAGTAGAACTTTCTGCAGTAATGAAAACATTCTGTATTTGTGCTGGTCAATATGGTACTCACACATATGACTGTCGAGGACTTGAAATGTGGCAAGTGTGACTGAGGAACTCAATTTTAATTTTTAATTAATTTAAATTTAAATGGCTACATGTGGCTTTTGGTTACTATCTTGGACAGTGCAGTTCTGGAATACGCCTTTCCCTGCCTCTTAACTTCTTTGCTTTAAAAATAAGACATAATCACTATTCTCAAAGAGCACATGGCCTGTGGAAAAGACAGACAAATATTTAACCTTAAGATCAAGAATATAAAAGAAGGAAAATAGAGAGCAAGTAAGATATGTCCAGCTGAAAGGAACAGAATCTATTAATAGATGAAAATTAACATGAGGTGAACAATGAGGTTGGACCTTCCAAGGGTGACATCTCTTTTGAATTTGCTCTTGGAGAATGATCCATTTCTTTACAATAGAAGATGCACAGTTAGCAGTCTTCTGCTACTGCTCTAGAATTTTCCTATATCTGTCATGTATAAGTCCTGTTACTACTTATTTCATTGAAAAAATCTGTACCCCTACCTGATCCATGAAACTTTTTTTTTTAGAAATTAACCTGATATTCTCAGTACTCAGAAGGTTAATACCACATAATTCAATATCTATTTATTATTGTTTTTCCTTTAATTAGATTAGAAACTTGAAAATGGGCATTATGATTTTGCTCTTTTAGATGGTTACAGTATCCCCTAGTACTCATATTCTTAAATCATGCACTCACTGAGAATCATTAAAGAGAATGTTTCTGTTTTTCCTTCCAATAGAAAATGTTCTAGATTTTTTAAGGTTTCTTTTCTATATGAAAAACTATCTTCATATGGAAGATTTTTCATTTCATCAAATTTAAACAATGAAATCAATTTACTTCAGTGCTTTGATATTTCTTTACATAATTTCTATGTTCACAAATTAAATTTTTGCTGACAGTCACTTTTATTTAATGAAAATTAGTGGTTTTTTATTCAGGACTTCATTAAAATCCTGGGAAACGTGCTATAATTTTAAAAAATTGATTAGTATGTTTTCTGGAAATATTAATTTGTGTATCAGTAAGAGATATAAGAATAAGATGATGGGTTGGCATTTCAACTTCTAGAATAACATGATTTTGAGATATTTTATACTCCCAAATATATATTTTTAAGAATTTTAATAATATTTTTTTCCCTCCAGATTTTTGCTTCAGTGTCTTGAGGATCTTGATGCCAATCTACGAAAGTTAAACTCTCGTCTGTTTGTGATTCGTGGACAACCAGCAGATGTGTTTCCCAGGCTTTTCAAGGTAATTTGAAAAATATTTGCATGAAATAATAGTCTTTTGTCAGTGAAGATAATATGTTTGATAAATAAGGCCTTTTGGTTAATTTAAAGTGTGGAGAATATAAATATTTTTTAAATAAAAATGTTGTGGTTTTTTTATTTAATGAAAAAGTTGTACATGGTAAAATCAGACAGTAGAAAAATAGTTTACAATGAAAAGTTAAATCTTTCTTCTACCTTAAACTGCTAGTGCCCCTCTCAGAAGCAACAACTACTGCCAGTTTCTTGTGTATCGAATTAGAAATGTTCTTTGCATAAATAAGGATTTTTATGAGTGTGTTTATATCTATCTGTATGTTTATATCTATGTTACTGTTCCCTTTTTAAAAACTGAAATGAGAACACACTATATACACCATTCCGTGTCATGCTTTATTCATATAACCATATATTTTGGAGATTGTTCCGTATTACTTCCTCAGTCTTTTAAATGGTGCCATGGTATTCAATTACGTAGATAGCCATATCTTTAAGTAGATTTCTGCTGAACATTTAATTATTTTTTCTAGAGGCTTTTTGCCAGTTAACATCCTTGTCCACATATACATATCTTTGCATACATGTGCCAGCATGTTTGTGGGATAATTCTTAAAAGAGGACTTTCTGGGTCAAAGGGTTGTAACAATTGACATTTTACCAATAATACAAAATTGTAGTGTTTTTTTTTTAATTTGGTAGAATCTTTTTGTTGTTGTTGTTGGTGACAGAGTCTTACTCTGTCACCTAGGCTAGAGTGCCATGACGTTAGCCTAGCTCACAGCAACCTCAAACTCCTGGACTCAAGCAATCCTTCTGCCTCAGCCTCCTGAGTAGCTGGGACTACAGGCATGCATCACCATGCCTGGCTAATGATTTTCTTTCTACTTTTAGTAGAGATGGGGTCTTGCTCTTGCTCAGGCTGGTCTTGAACTCCTGAGCTCAAATGATCTACCCGTTTCGGCCTCCCAGAGTGCTAGGATTACAGGCGTGAGCCACTGCGCCCGGCCTAACTTGGTAGAATCTTAAAAATCACTAAAATTTTTAAGACACCTGGTCTTATTCTCTCCTTTTTTCCAAATGAAAAAATTAGGCCTAGAGAAATAAATGAGCTGCCCAAGATCGTATAACCAGCTCATGAAAGTACTCAGACTAGAAGCTGAGTTTCCTGACTATCCTTTTTATATTCATCCCTTCCTATTTACATTTACCATTAGCATTTCTAAATGTATATCTGGTTTTTCTTACAACTGTTTGATACATCAAATTTTTATAATAGTAATGTTTTGTTTCCATTTCTTAGTGTAGAAGAGAATGGCAATTCTAGGTCCAGGTCCCCAATGCTAGGAATCAAATCAACATTACTTAGCTTTTTTTGTTTTTTGTGGTTTTTTTTGGTTGGTATGAAAGAAACATTTAATGTTCAGGGTTTGGCTAATGTAATGGTCTTGGCTAGTGAAAATTTATCATTCATTAAAAATTGTTCACTACTATAATTCATCAAGTCAGAATTTAACCTACATATATTGAAGAGTTCTAACAAGAAAGCATATCAGAAGCAATGGTAATAGTTTATCAGCAACTCATGAGTATAAAAGTTTGTGTGGATAATTGTTTCCACCATATCTCTAAATCCATTTGGTATAAGTAAAATAAATCCTAAGAGAGGATTTTAGTTGCTTTAAAACAACAAAAATTTTTTTACTTGTTTTTGAACCAACTTTTCAAACCAGCAAGTTTTGTGTTGTTTGAGATTTCTTTTGCCTAGAATAGCATATTATTGGATTAAACCATCTTCCGCATTTAAATGATGTCCTATCTTGTCAATTTGGCAGAGGGGCATGGGTTTTCACATGGGCCATAAAATATACTAACGTGAATACACACATATACATGGAATGCTCATTATTTTATTCTGTTTTTTCCTTTAGCTACATACAGTAGTCTATATGAAAAGCCATTTATGAAAACTTCCTTTCAGATTTATTTACTATGTCTAGAGCCATAGAGGGAATTAATCCCTTTTTAATTGAATTAATGTTTTAATTTTTACTTTTTGTTTAGAGGTACTACATGCATGTGTTTTAAAAAAAAGTCTTAAAAAGCAGATCTCCCATACCCCCCACTTCTAACCCTAACACCCACAGTTTCTCTGAGGGAGAAGATTCTTTTTTCATTAAATAGCTGACTTACTTAAATTAGTGTCTTGGGTTTTATTATTCCAATACAGCAATAGTGAGAATTTTTAATAGGTAATTAATCCTGTTTCCCACATTGGACATAAAACTGGTTTATGATAACAATGCTTTTAGTTAATTGGGATGGTTGTGACAGTGGCTACAATACTGATGTCTCTTCTAGTGTGCATCTTCCCTCTATAACATTGACTCATTTTATTCTGTTTATATTGAGTAGATTTAGGAATGGGTTAGAGCATTCTTATACATATATGTATGTATAATAAACTATTATTGTTTTTTTCTGGTGTGTTTTCTGGTTAGGTTTTTTTCTCAGTTAAACTCTGACTTAATATAGGCTAACAAGATGACTTTTTCCTTTTTTTCTTTTCTTTTTTTTTTGTATCCAAAAATCTTTTGAAGGATGGCTTTTTCTTTTAACCTTTTCTTTTCATATTTTATTAAAGAAATGATAAACTTAGGAGACATTAGCCTAAGCAAAACTTGGATGATGCTATAATGATAGGTGTGTTACATAAATTATTGTTATTATACAGTTAAATCCTACATCTTACAGATTTGGTGACAGATTGGTAACCTATCCCCATGTGCGTTCTAGGCCCTGTAGCAACTTTTAATAAAGAGTTTAAAGTATTGGCTCTAGAGAATAGGTATGCACAAATAGGTACCTAAACTTTTGAAAAACATTCTCATTATATCCAAGAAACAGACACACATGACTAACGTGTTTATAGAGAGCATATATTCAGAGCAACTTGAATTTATGTTCTGAAGTAAAAAAAAAATTTTAAAGTCAGGTTCAGCGGCACATCCTTGTAATCCTAGCACTGTGGGAGGCCAAGGCAGGAGGATCACTTGGGGCCAGGAGTTTAAGACCAGCCTGAGCAACATAATGAGATCACATCGCTACAAAAAATAGAAAACTTAGCTGGGCATGGTGATATACACCTGTAGTCCCAGCTACTGGGGAGGCTAAGGATTTAGGAGGATTGTTTGAGCCCAGGATTTTGGGGTTGCAGTAAGCTATAATGATGCCACTGCATTCTAGCCTGGGCAATAGAGCCTCAAAAAAATAATACTAATAATTTTTTTAAAATAATGTCTTTTTAGGTGGACACACTTCTGAAGCATAATAAAATGTTTTGTTCAAAGTCATAGAATAAATAAAAGAGCATATAAAGCCATCAACATTTCAACAGTAAAATTTGTTATGCTTTTTTGTGTTATTTTGAATCTTGCTTTATTACTTCATGACACATGCTTGATAGAATTTATTCAACAGATGTTGATTGAGTGCTTACCATATATGAGGCAATGTCTAAGGTACTAGAGATATAGTAATGAAACAAACAGGAAAAGTTCCTACCTTTAAGGAGCTTACTCTGTATTGAGGAGACAGATAACAAACAAGTAAGTATACATCAGGTTGTACTAGGTAATACAGAGAAAAGTAAAGTGTGGGAAGTGTAAAGTGCCAAGGTAAGGGGGAAGAGTAGTTACTTTATATGGACTCATAAAAGGCCTCACTGTAAGGTGATATTTGAACAAATATATGAAAGGAGTGAGCCATACAGATATATGGGGTGTGATATATTGAATCCACAATGTTTTGCAACTCATTCCATCAAAATAGAGTTTATTTCCCTACCCTCTTGTATCTGGGTTGGCCTTATACCTTGTTTTAACCAAGTGTTAAAGAAGACATTGTGTGAGTTCCAGATCCTAGGCCTCAAGCAGCCTTGCAACTTCTACCTTTCCCCTTTTAGAATGCCCCTTCTATTATGTAAGGAAGCCTGGGGTAGAATATTGAATTATGGGAGACCATGTAGAAAGAGTAGGGTGACATGTGTGAGTGAGAACATCATAGGCCTTCCAGCTTCAGCCAAGCTGCCATTGATTTGCAGCCTTATGAGCCAATAAAAGAACCATCCAGTTAACTGACAGAATTTTGAGAATTAATAATTATTTAATTAATGTTGCCACTAAGATAACTGCAAGGAGCATTGCAGGCAGAGGGAACAGCAGTTACAAAGGCCCCGAAATAGAAGTGTGTGTAGTTTGTTGACGAACAGCAAGAAGGTATGTGTCTAGAGCTAAGTGAGTGAAAAGAAGAGATGGTGTCAGAGAGGTTGCCAGGAGCCAGATTGTAGGGCTTTATAGACCATGTTATGGACTTTAGATTTTACTCTGAGTGAAATGGATGCCATTGGAGAGTTTTGAGTATAGGAATGACATGATTTCACTCATGTTTTAAAAGAATCATTATGGCTGTTTGTGGAGAGTAGGCGGGGGAGTGGAAATGTTGCAAAGCAGAAGGAGAAAGATCAGTTAGGAGGCCATGGCAGTTATTTAAGAACAAGATGGTGACTAGGAGTAGGATAACAGTAGATGTGTTGTGAAGTGGTAGGATTTTGGATGTATTTTTTAAATTGAGGCTATAAAGTTTGCTTATATGTGGTACATGAGAATCAAAGATGACTACATTTTTAGCCTGGACAAATGGCAGGATGGATTGCTGTTTAGTGAGGTGACAAAGAGTGGGAGGAAGAAGTTTAAGGAAAAATCAAACGTTTGTTTTTTAACATTTTAAGTTTGAGATACATTTTAGGCATCTTAATATACACGTTAAGGAGGCATTTAAGTCCAGTGCTCAGGGGAGAAGTCTGGACTAAATTTAGAAATCTTCAGTATATAAATAGTATTTTAGACCCTGAGACTAGGTTTTTGAAAAAAAGGAAGGGATGATGGATAGAAATTGTTAGAATTTCACTTTCTTTACATTTGGATTCTTTGGTGAGGTACATTTTCTATGTAATTATACTATTTAATTAGCTGTCATTTAAAAAATAAATGCCTTCTAGGAAGTTTGTGATTTATAACTTTTAGTTTTTCTATCAAATTTTATATTTCTTAATTATTTTCACATATTAATCATGAGTGTTTAGGAACTTTGTGTCCATTTTTGTGTTTATATCATCCCTTCTGAATGGTTAACAAGTAATTGTGATACACAGAAATGGATACAAATCTTAGTGCTTAAAATTCCACAGTGAATATTCACTTACTCAAATGAAAGTATTTTAGTACTATCTGCAATCTGTTATATTTGAGTATTGAAATTCAAAGGTAACTATATGTTGCTTAAAATAAAGACCTGCTCTAAAGAGTAGAGGCACTTCCACCTCTGGTTAAGACGTAGAAACTCACAGTAGATCATCATTTCCCTCTTAACAATGAGGTGAAAGTGAATATGCCACAAATTATACAGTTTTTGTTTTGTTTTAACCTGTCAGAAAATTGAGGACACAAAGAAACCTAAAGAAAGAGAGGAGAGTTTTTCATAGGAAAGAAGAGACCTATGGCTACATCCCTGGGGCACAGCAGGAAGAGAAGGGAACCTACCATAATTGAGAGTGAAGAAAAACTAGTCCAAATTTTAATAAGCTTTGAATGGCCATATATGGGCTGACATGACAGATTAGAATCCCAAGGAGCCCCAGTCACAGTGTGAGTTTACACTCACTCTCCAGTTCTTTACTATGGTGCCTTTATGGAATGCATAGTGGCAATGTCCCAAAGACTGAGGCAGGTTAGAAGAGCTAAGAGAGATCCTTCTTTGAAGTGTACTAGACATTCACTTAGTGCAAAAGTAGCAGCCTAGTAAAGCTGGGGGCAGGGCATCAGGGTGGAAAGATGTCTCTAGAGATTAAGCAAAGTAGAGAACAGATCTGGAAAACAAAGAGAACTCCCCAGCAACGATAAAGCTGATGGCTAAACAGCAAACCAGAGAGAGACGTCTTATAGTTTGTAAAGCTAATAGCTTGGCTGTAAAGCAAAGAGAAAATTGTAGTCTTACCAGTTCTCACATCCCAAACCCTGTTCAAAAAAATCTGAATCCTACCCTCAAAATATCTGAAGCCAGTGGTGAATGAAATTTAACTAATGCAGCAACAAAACCCAGATCCAGCTTAATTATAGACACATTAACTCAACTTCCTATCCTAGCAGCCAGACAGAGGAAAACACTATGCACTTTTCTAGAGATGTATTATTTATTCCATCTCTAGTCATTTATACCAATGTCTGGCATACAGCCAAAAATTATGAGACAATGAAGAAGCAGGATTGTGGGTCACAATCAAGTTTTTTTAAAAAGCAGTTAACAAAAGTATACCCACAGATGATGCAGATGTCAGATGTAAAATAAAAGACATTAATTATGTAATAGATGTTAAGAGATCTCATCAAGAAGTTGAAAAACATAGTAAATAGATAGTAATTTCAGTACAAAAATGAAAACTATTAAAAAGAATCAAATGGAACTTCTAGAACTGAAATATACATTATTAGAACTGAAGAATTCACTCAATGGGCTTAACCAGGCTAGCTGTATTAGAAAAAAGGATCAGTGAACTTGAAGGCAGTCAACAGAAATTATTCAAACTGAAGCATAAAGTAAAGGAAGCAGAGTATCTAAAACTTGTGGTCTAACATTTGTATAACTGGAGTCTTAGGGGGAGAAAAGGACAGAGAGATTGGGACAGAAAAAAATATTGAAGAGATAATGAATTTTCTAAAATTCATGAAAGGTAAACCTGCAGCACCAATAAGCTTAGCAGACCTCAAATAGTATAAATACAAAGAAAACCACATCTAGCCACATCAGAGTCAAATAACTAAAAAAGAAATATAGAAAATTTTATAAGAAGGCAGAGGAAAAAGAGACATATTGAGGGAGACCACAATAAAAATGTTGGCTGGTTTCTTATCAAAAATAATAGAACCCTGAATACAATGGAATGGAATCTTTAAAGAAGTAAAAACAGTCCTGTTAAAGTTAGCCAAAATATTCATTTAAAAAAAGAGAGAAGGTTAAAAAAAAATATTTTTAGACAAACAGATAATTCATTTCAAGCAGATTTGTACTATAAGAAGTGTTAAAGGAAGTTCTATTGGATAATAGCAAATTATTCTAGATGAAAGGATCTGTAGGAGAAAAGGAAGAGCCCTAAATATATGGGTAAATATAAAAGACCATCTTTTTATTATTTTTATTTATATACTTAAATATCCTATTTTTAAAAAAACACTATTGACAGGTTAAAACCAACCAATAACAATCAATTATAGGGGATAAATTATGAATATTATGGAGCTTATAATTATGTATAGAAATAAAATATATAAGAAGATCACAAGGGAGGAGGAGAAGGAAGCTATATAGAAGGATACATAGAGTTCATACAGTGTTCATACAGTGTAACATTATTTGAAAGTGAACTGTAATAAGAATTTATATTGTGATCAAAAATAACACAAAGAACTATAGCTAAAAAGTTTAATAGAGGTGTTTAAGATGGATTACTAAGAATATTTGACTCATTCAAATGAAGGCAGGTAGGAGGGACAGAGGAATAAAAGAAGAGATGGGCAAGAAGAAAACATACCAAAATGGTAAATTTAAACCCAACTTTATCAATAATTACATTGAATGTAAATGGTTTAATTTAAACTCTCCATTTAAAAGGCACAGGTTGTCAGACTAGATTATTTTAAAAAGAACAATAACCAACTATATGCTAATTACAGGAGACACTTTAAAAATATTAAGAAACAGGCAAGATGGCCAACTAGAGACATTGACAGATCATCCCAAATAGAGGAAGAAGTTTCAGGTGAGAAAGCATAGCCTAGATGAAAAACTGAGGGGAAAGATGCCAGAACCTACCCTACTGGAGATCCCATGAGAGGAAGTGGCGGAACAGAGCAAGAAGGAGCAAAAATATTGGTGGAGACTAACCCCCAAGGGATTCAGAGCCCAACAGAAAGGGTAGGTGGGAATGTTTACTTTTCCTCCCTCACACCTGTGGTGTTCTACCAGCTTCTAATCTGTCAGATAGCCCTGCCCTGACGAATCCAAGGACTGCTGCCATTGGTGAACTGAGAGTTTCTTGGGAGCAGAGCACCAGGCTGCAAGCCTGCATAGGGTTGCTTACCCTCACCAGGAACCCAATCTAAGATAGTGGACACCATATTGCCTGTGCACACACCGAATGCCTCTATTATGCTGGGGAATTCACAGCCCCTCAGTCTCCCTGCCACTGTGTCCTACACGAACATTCTCCAGCACCCACTTGAACTGTGACCACCACAAAGGAACAAGGAGACACAGGACAGTAGCAGTATTTCCAGTTCTGACTTGTGAGGCGGGCTGCCCCGAGGGTATTGGGAAGTGCCATGAATGTTTTTTAGGACAGAGGAAGGTGGAATGTACACTCTCTTGTACCAGAGAGCCCCTGGCTTATCCAAAGTTGTCTGCACCCCTCCCAATGGAGATATTCACAACCATTTGGGGTCTTCTCCTCCTCCTCCACTCTCCTGCCCACTGCTGCTGAGGCAGCCACAGCTGAAAGGCTGTTTCTACTCAGTACTGACAACAGGGGATGATTAAGCCAGGGAACTCGGGAGTGGCTGCCCTGCCTCTGACAGAGTGCCTGTCATACCCAGGCTGGCTCTTTCCACTCAGGACCAGGAGGATCCCACATGGGAAAATTATGCCAGGGCACTGGGAGCAGCTGCCTGGCCTCTGAAAGAGTACCAGGGAACTTGGGGATCACTCCCTTCTCTCTAAAAAGAAGCATTAAGCACTTTTGTTTGCCCCAAGGACAAAAGCTACCAATTCCTCTGAGGGAGAGTATGGTTAGCAGTCCTTTCACCAAGTTGTAAGCTGCCTGTGTCTTATGTGAGGAGTCTACCCTCCTTGGAGGCAAGTCCCCGACACAATCACACCTTCCTTATTTGAGAATTTCAGCCACAGCCCTTAGCTAGTCTGGTAGCCCTGAACATAGTGGGTTGAGCTGCCTCCACCACCTCTCCTGCAGCTTGGCCAGGGTGGGAGCTGGGAATCTGGGCACTTTTGTGCCCCCCGAAGGACAGAGACCACTGTCATTGCCAAGAAAGGGAGATGTGAACAGCTTGTGTGTCCCACAGCTGCCCATCTTTGCTAATCTGGTCAAGAAGGGCCCACCCCTCCTGTTGCAGAGTCACAGTGATCCATTCTTCTGCCTGAGCATTCTTTTGGAGCAGAAGAACACCCCTGCCGTCACTGTCACAGCCAGTGCCTGAACCCAGGGAGGCTTAAGAGCAAGTTTGCCAGCTTAGTCTCAGTCTATCCCCCTGGGACTAAAGTATACTCTCCAGGGATCTGGGAACTGGGAATTACCTAACCTTATCCACCACTGCTGGCATCTGAACACTTTCCCAGGGATCTGAGATCCAACTGACCCAAATTGTCAGCAACACCACAGTGGGTACCTACCTGCACAAACTGAAAGGCTATACCTCTCTTTCTCTACACCGAGCAACAGAGTTCTTCCAGAAGAGAACAGATGAACTGCAAAACTATCTGTTTTGAGCTGAGGGAAGAGGTTCCAAATGAGAAGGAACCAGCATAAAGACTCTAGCAATATGAAAAAGCAGACTATTTTAACACCTCCAAAGGATCATACTAGCTTTCCCACAATGGACTCCATCCAAAAAGAAAGTTTTGAAATGTTGAATATGGAATTCAGAATATGGATCACAAATAAGTTCAATGGGACTGATGAGAAAGTTGAAAACCAACACAAACCAAAAAAGTCATTCAGGACATGAATGAAAATTCACTAAAGAGACAGATACTTTGAAAAAGAACAGAACTTCTGGAAATGAAGGAGTCATTAGAGGAATTTCAAAATACAGTGGAAAGTTTTAACAACAGACTAGACCAAGCAGAAGAAAGAATTTTAGAGCTTGAAGACAAGCTTTTGAATTAACCCATTTACTCAAAACTAAAAAAAAAAGGGAAATGAAGAAAGACTCCAAGAAATATGGGATTATGTAAAATACCCAAACATCAGAACCCTAGGTATCTCTGAGGGAGAAGGAAAAGCAAAAAACATGGAAGACATATTTTGGGGAATAATAGAGGAAAATTTCCCTGATTTTGTTAGAGATTTAGACCTAGAGATACAGGAATGCCATCAAACTCCTGGAAGATTTATAGCAAATAGGACATCACCAAAGCATATAGTCATCAGTTTGGCCAAAGTCAAAGTGAAGGAGAAAATACTATAAGCTGTGAGAGGAAATCATCCAGTAACTTAACGAAGGAAAATCCATCATACTGACAGCAGACTTCTCAGCAGAAACTTTACAAGCCGGAAGGTATTGGCTTGTCCCACCTTCAGTCTTCTTAAACAGCATAACTGTCAACCAAGAATTTTGTATCCTGTAAAACTAAGTTTCATAAATGAAGGGGAAATAAAGTCTTCCCAGACTAGCAAACACTAAGGGAATTTCTCACCACTAGACCTGCCCTTCAAAAAATGCTCAGGCCGGGTGCGGTGGCTCACGCCTGTAATCCTAGCACTCTGGGAGGCCGAGGCGGGTGGATTGTTTGAGCTCAGGAGTTCGAGACCAGCCTGAGCAAGAGCGAGACCCCATCTCCACTAAAAAAAAAAAAATAGAAATTATCTGGACAACTAAAAATATATAGAAAAAATTAGCTGGGCATGGTGATGCATGCCTGTAGTCCCAGCTACTCGGGAGGCTGAGGCAGGAGGATTGCTTGAGCCCAGGAGTTTGAGGTTGCTGTGAGCTAGGCTAACGCCATGACACTCACTCTAGCCAGGGCAACAGAGTGAGACTCTGTCTCAAAAAAAAAAAAAATGCTCAAAAGTGCTCTAAACACCAAAAAGAATGGTCAGTACCCACCAGTGTGAAAACACTTGAAAGTAAAAACTCACAGCTTTTATAAAGCAGTAAGATAAAGGAGAATACAAGCAAGTGGAGATCAGAGAACTGGCCCCTTTATCATAACAACAACAACAACAAAAAAAAAAAAAAACAAGCAAGTGGAGAACAATCAACATGTTGACTAGAGCAGTATCTCACCTATCAATGTTAACCTTGAATGTAAATGGTCTAAATGCCCTACTCAAAAGAAATCCATTTGGCACATAAAGAGTTTCATAGACTCAAGGTAAAGGATTGGAAAAGAATATTCCATGCAAATGTAAACCAAAGATGAGCAGTGATAGGAGCTATTCTTATATCAGATAAAATAGACATTAAATCAACAATAGTTTAAAAAAAAAGACAAAGATGATCATTATGTAATAATAAAGGGATCGATTTAAAAAGAAGATATAACAATCCTAAATATATATGCACCTAATATTAGAGCTCTCAGATTCATAAAACAAATTCTGTTAGACTAAAAAAATGAAATAAGCAGCAATGTAATAATGGGATGTGGTGGCTCATACCTATACTCCTAGCGTTCTGGGAGGTGGAGGCAGGGGGATTGCTTAAAGCCAGGAGTTTGAGACAAGCCCAAGCAAGAGCAAGACCCCATCTCTACAAAAAATAGAAAAATTAACCAGGCATGGTTGTGCATACCTCTTGTCCTAGCTACTCAGGAGGTTGAGGCAGGAGGATTGCTTGAGCCCAGGATTTTGAGGTTGCAGTGAGCTATGATGATGCCACTGCACTCTAGCTGGAGCAACAGAGTGATACTCTGTGTCAAAAATAAATAAATGGAGCTGTTGTTAAGGGGAAAGGGCACGTCTCAAATCATGGTTGGGATGTGACAAAGTCATAACATGTAACCAAAATGTTTGTACCCCCATAACTTCCTGAAATAAAAAAAATGAATGAACGAATGAATGAAAATAGTAGTGGGGGGCTTCAACACTCCACTGACAGAACTAGACAGATCATTGAGGTGCAAAATCAACAAAGAAGCACTAGACTTAAATGGGATTCTAGAACAAATGAACCTAACAGACATTTACAAAACATTCCACCCCAAAACTACGGAATATACGTTCTTCTTATCACCACATGGAACATTTTCCAAGATAGGCCATATATTAGGCCACAAAACAAGTCTCAACAAATTTTAAAAAATCAAAATCATATCATATATTTTCTCAGACCACAGTGGAATAAAACAGAAATCAGTTCCAGAGGAACTTTCAAAGACTATACAAATATGTGGAAATTAACTTGCTGCTGAAGAATCTTTGAGTTGATGATACCAACATGGAAATAAAAATAATTTTTGCATTGAATGAAAATGGAGACACAAGTTCCCAGAATTGCTGGGGTACAGGAAAAGCAGGGCTAAGAGGGAAATTTGTAGCACTAAAAATGCCTACATCAAAAAGACAGAAAGATCACAAATTAACAACCTAATGTTACAACTGAAGAAATTAGAAAAACAAGAACAAACCAAACCCAAACTAACAGACAACAAAGATCAGAGCAAGACTAAATGAAATTGAAACCAAAAACAATACAAAGAATCAATGAAACAAAAAGTTGACTCTTTGAAAAGATAAGCAAAATCAATAGACCACTAGCTAGTTTAACCAAGGAAAAAAGAGCATTCAAATAAGCTCAATCAGAAATAAAGGAGACATTACAATTGATACCACAGAAATACAAAAGATCATCTGAGACTATGATGAAAGCCTCTAGGCACACAAACTATAAAATGTAGAGGAAATGGATGAATTCCTGAAAACACACAACCTCTCAAGCTTGAATCAAGAAGAAATAGAAATCCTGAACAGACCAGTATCAAATAGTGAGGTTGAATCAGTAATAAAAAATCCTCCCAACAATAAAAAGCCCGGGACCAGATGAATTCTCAGCCAAATTCTACCAAACCTACAAAGAAGAACTGGTACCTATCCTATTAAAAATGTTCCGTAACACCAAGAAGAATGGAGTCCTCCCTGCCTCATTCTACAAAGCCAGTATCACCCTGGTAACAAAACTAGGAAAGGATATAACAAAAAAAAAAAAAAAAAAGAAAGAAAAATATAGACCAATATCACTCATGAATATAGATGCAGAAATCCTTAACAAAATACTAGCAAAATGAATGCAACAACACATCAAAAAAAAAAAATCCAACAGCACATTTAAAAAAAAAATTCATGTTATCAAGTGGGTTTCATCCCAGGGATGCAAGGATGGTTCAACATAAGCAAAGCAATAAATGTGATTCACTACAGAAACCATATGATCATCTCAGATGAAGAAAAAGCATTTGATAAAATCCAACACCTCTTCATGGTAAAAACCCTTAACAAACTAGACATAGAAGGACTATACCTCAAAATAATAAAAGCCATGTATAACAGACCATAGTCAATATCATACTGAACAGGGTAAAGTTGAAAGCATTACCCCTAAGAACTGGAACAAGACAAGAATACCCACTGTCACCACTTCTATTCAACATAATACCAGAAGTCCTAGCCAGAGCAGTCAGTAAAAGAAAGAAATAAAGGGCATCCAAATTGGAAGAAGAGGAGGTCAAACTGTCACTATTTGCTGATGATATGATCATATATCTTGAAAACGCTAAAGACTCCCCCAAAAGACTCCTATAATTGATAAATAAATTCAGTAAAGTCTCAGGTTACAATATCAATGTATACAAATCAGTAGCATTTCTATGTACTAATAACAGCAAAGCTGAGAGTCAGATGAAGAACTCAATACCATTTAAAATGGCTGCCCCCCCCACCACCCAAAATAAGATACCTAAGAATTTATTTAACCAAGGTGGTGAAGTATCTCTATAAGGAGAACTACAAAACACTGATGAAAGAAATTGTTGATGACACAAATTTGAAAAACATCCCATGCTTGTGGATTGGAAGAATCAATATTGTTAAAATGTCTGTACTGCCCAAAGTGATTTACAGATTCAACACAATTCCCATCAAAACACCAATGTGATTTTTCACAGAATCAGAAAAAACAACCCTAGATTTCATATGAAATCAAAGAAGAGCCCAAATAGCCAAAGCAATCATAAGCAAAAAGAACAAATCTGGAGGTTTCACATTACCTGACTTCAAATGATACTACAAGGCTATAGTAACTAAGACAGCCTATTAATACATCAATGGAACAGAATAGAGAACTCAGAAGTAAAACTGTATACCTACAACCAACCGATCTTCAACAAAACAGACATACACTGGGAGTGCAAATAAGAGAACTATTTTTAATTTTACACATTGCTGCATTGTTCACATTTGTTGGTATAAGCATGCACTACTTTTGAGATTTAAAAAATAAAATTTAAATGAGCATAGGAAAATATTATACTTCTTTGTTTTATAGTGAAGCAATATAGAGTAGTAGTTTAAAAACACAGGATCTAAAGTCATACTTCCTGACTACTACAGCTAATTTTTCTCACCAATTTATTATAGCCCCTTATATTTTAAAAATAACAACCTGTTCTCTGTTATATATGTTGTAACTTTTTCTAACTAGTGGTTTGTAATTTAATACTATGATTTTTTTAGAGAAATAATATTTTAGATTTTAGATAGTAAATGTTTGAGATGAGTCAATAAATAATACTTCTTGTC
>CAUYSK010028934.1:0-14934 GCA_963575035.1 Avahi laniger | reverse complement strand
CCCAACACATTTTATGAAGCCAACATAACTCTGATACCAAAACCAGGAAAGGATGCATCAAAAAAAGAAAACTACAGACCAATATCTCTTATGAATATAGATGCAAAAATTCTCAACAAAATTCTAGCTAACAGAATTCAGGTGCTTATTAAGAAAATAATCCACCATAATCAAGTGGGCTTCATTCCAGAGATGCAGGGATGGTTCAACATACACAAATCTATAAATGTAATTCACCACATAAACAGAAGTAAAAGCAAAATCTATATGATACTCTCAATCGACGCAGAAAAGGCATTTGACAAAATTCAACACCCTTTTATGATAAGAACGCTTAACAAAATAGACATAGACGGGGCTTACCTAAAAATGATACAAGCCATTTATGACAAACCCACAGCCATCCGCTTACATCTTTTATGTCCTTCAGCAAGATTTTGTACTTTTCTCCATATGAAACCCTCAGATTTATTTGTCAAGTTTTCCTAGGCATCTTGTCTGATTTTGGTTGTGACTGGAATGTTTGGGTGTGCTTGTACATGAGAGGTGGGAAGATGATGAGACACTCTTACAGGGAACTTTGGGGAAAAATGTAAATTTGGCTAAAAGACACCTACAATCGTTCATGCAGCAACTGCTGATGGAGACCCCGGGACAAGCCCCACAGGCTAGAGCCGTGCACTGCAGACAGGGCCCGGTACACAGTGCCAGTCAGGGTGATCTGGGGTTGGCTGTGAGCAAGCATCAACACCAGCTCCTGCCAAAGACATCAGACCAGAGACATCAGAATCAGGGCATGAATTCTCAAACTCCAACAAAAGGAGATAGTTGGTCAACTGTGGATTTTTCACCTAATAAAGATAAAGCATGAGTGAACATTAAAGAAATATATTTTGAAAAAAAAGTTCAAAAGACAATGAATTAGAAATTGCTAAAAGGAAGAGTAAAAAATGTAAGAGCTACAAGGGTAGTTCAAGAAACAGATTAATTTCACACTGAGTTAAGTAAACAAGTCCATTCCAAATAAAATTCCACATTGGAAATGGAGAGACCTGAAACAACCATATGGCCTACAATTACATTTCAACTAATGTTGTTTTCTTAATGGCTTAAAGGTAAATTTAAAGTTAAATTTGGTTCAGAATGCAATTGAAAGTGAAATGGTGTCTAAATTAATAGTTCAATTTTTAGAGTAATGGCATTAGTTTGGATTTTGAAATAAACTGGTGAAAAGCCACATATGTGCAAAATAAGAATGTTTTCAACTTTGTAAAACTTCATGGGGATTGTTTGCACTGAAACATAACAAACCAATGAAAGAGAGAAAGCAGCAATATTAAATGCAAAATCACACAGCCCTTTGATGTCTTTCATGGGAGGAGACACGCTTAAGACAAAGATTAAGATGAATGTCCCAGACAGAATAAGGGCTTTCAATGTCTTTTAAAAAAGGAATAAAAAAGAACTGTTGAAAGAATAAGTCATGGTTAATGATATTCATGGTTTGCATTTATTACTATAATCAAATTAATAGTCCTGTCTTTTTTTAGTGGAATTTTTTTGTTTTATTTCAGAATATTATGGGGGTACAAAGGTTTTGGTTAAATGCATTGATTTTATACATTTTGAGTCAAAATTATAAGTGTGTCCATCACCTAGATAGTGTGCATTGTACCCATTAGGTGTGAATTTACCCCTCCCACCTGCTTGATTTCCGTTGAGTTTTACTGCCATATGTGCACATGAGTGTTGGTTCATTAGTTCCAATTTAATAGTGAGTACATGTGGTATTTATTTTTCCATTCCTGCAATACTTCACTTAGAAGAATGGTCTCCAGTTTCACCTAGGATGTTACAAAAGGTATTAGTTCGCGATTTTTTATGGCTGAGTAGAACTCCATGGTTTACATATACTACATTTTATTAATCCACTCATGTATTGATGGGCACTTGGGTTGATTCCATTTCTTTGTGATTGTGAATCGTGCTGCTGTAAACATTCCAGTGCAAGTGTCTTTTTGATAAACTGACTTTTTTCCTTGGGGTAAATACTCAATAATGGGATTGCTGGATCTAAGGGTAAGTCTGCTTTTAGTTCTTAAAATATCTCCACCTATTTTTCATAGAGGTTGTACTAGTTTGCAGTCCCACAAGAGTGTATAAGTGTTCCTTTCTCTTCACATGTACATCAGCATCTATTGTTTTAGGACTTTTTGATACAAGCCAATCTCACTGGAGTTAGGTGCTGTCTCATTGTGGTTTTGATTTGCATTTCCCTGATTATTACAGAGGGTGGGTATTTTTTCATGTATTTATTGGCCATTATTCTATCTTTTTTTGAAAAGCTCCTGTTATATCTTTTGCCCACATTTTAATAGAGTTGTTTGATTTACTTATTTATTTATTTATTTATTGCTGATTAGCTTGAATTCTTTGTAGATTCTATTTATCAGCCCTTTATCAATGCAAATATTGATACAATGCAAATATTTTTCTCCCATTTCGTAGGTTGTCTATTCATTCTATTGATTGTTTCCTCGGCTATACAGAAACTTTTTAAGGGAGTTAGGTCCCATTTATTTATTTTTGTTGTTGCGGTGATTGCCTTTGGGGTCTTCATAAATTCATTGCCTAGGGTGATATCTATAAGATTTCTCCAACACTTTCTTATAGAATTCTTACAGTTTCATGCCTTAGGTATAAGTCTCCCATTCATGGTGAATTAATTTTTGTGAGTGGTGAGAGGTACAGATCCTGTTTCAGTATTCTACATGTGAATATCCAATTTTCCCAGCACCATTTATTGAATAGGGAATTTTTTCCCCAATGTATGTTTTGTCTGCTTTGTCAAAGATCAGATGGAAATATGAAGATAGTTTTACACCTGGGTCCTCTGTTCTGATCCATTGATCTATGTCTATGTTGTACCAGGATTGTGTTGTTTTTGTTACTATAGCCTTGCAGTATAGCTTGAAATCAGGCAAAGTGATGCCTTTGGATTTGTTGTTTTTGCTTAAGGTTGCTTTGGCTATTCAGGGTCTTTTCTGGTTCCATATGAAGTGTGAAATTAATTTTTCTAGAACTGTGAAAAATGGTGTTGGTATTTTAATGGGGATTGTATTGAATCTGTAAATCACTTTGGGTAGTATAGACATTTTAACAATGTTGATTCTGCCAATCCGTGAGCATGATATGTTTTTTCATTTGTTCACATCCTCTGTGATTTCCTTCCTCAGTGATTCATAGTTCTCCCTGTAGAGGTCTTTCCCCTCCTTGGTTAAATATATTCCTAGGTATTTTATTTTCTTTGTAGTTGCTGTGAAAGGTATTAAGTCTTTGATTTGATTTTCAGCTTGACTGTTGTTGGTGTATAGAAATGCTACTGATTTCTGTATATTGATTTTGTAACCTGAGACTTTGCTGAATTTATTTATCAATCCCAAGAGTCTCTTGCCAGAATATTTGGGGTTTTCTAGATATAAGATCATATAATAAGCAAAGAGCTATGTTTTACCTCTTCTTTTCCCCCTTTGGATACCCTTGATTTCCTTCCCTTGTCTGATTGCTCTGGCTAGGACTTTCAGCACTATGTTGAATAGAAGTGGTGACATTGGGCAACCTTGTCTGGTTCCAGTTCTAAGTGGGAATGCTTTCAATTTTTCCCTGTTCAGTATGAATTTGGCTGTGGGTTTGTCCAATATGGCTTTTATAATTTTGAGGTATGTTCTATCTAGGCCTATTTGGTTAAGCATTCTTATCATAAAAGGGTGCTGAATTTTGTCAAATCATTTTCGGTGTCTATTGAAAGGAATATATGGTCTTTGTTTTTGCTTCTATTTATGTGATGTATCACATTTATAGATTTGTGTATGTCAAACCATTCTTGCCTCTCTGGAAGGAAGCCCATTTGATCATGGTGCATTATCTCTTTTTATGTGCAGCTGAGTTTGGTTTTCTAGAATTTTATTGAGAATTTTTGCATTTATATGCATAAAGGATATTGGCCTATATCTTTCTTTGTTGTGTCCTTTCCTGGCTTTGGTATCAAGGTGATATTGGCTTTGTAGAACAAGTTGGGGAGGATTCCTTCCTTCTCAATGTTATAAAGTAATTTCTACTGTATAGGTACAATTTCTTCTTTGCAGGTGTGGTAAAATTCAGCTGTGAAACCATCTTTTCTGGAACATTTTTTTGTTGGGAGTTTTTTTTATTGTTGCTTCAATTTTGTTACTTGATATCATTCTGTTCAGGAGTTCTGTTTCTTCCTGATTGAGCCTACAGAGGTTGTATGTTTCCAAGAAATTTTCCATTTCCTCCACATTTTCAAATTTATGTGCATAGATATTTTTATAATATTCAGAGAGGATATTTTGTATTTCTGTGGTATCAGTTGTGATAGCTCCTTTTTCAATTCTGATTGCTCTTACTAGGGTATTTTCTTTTCTATTTCTGGTTAAGCTAGCAAGAGGCCTGTTGAGTTTGTTTACCTTTCCACAGAAAAACCTTTTTGTTTCATTAATTTTCTTTATGATTCTTTTATTATCAATTTCATTTAGTTCTGCTCTGACTGTATTTATTTCTTTTCTTCTGCTGGGTTTGGTGTTGATTTGCTCTTCCTTTTCCAATTTCTTGAGATGATTCATTAGATAGTTGATTTGTAATCTTTCTGTCTTTTTGATGTAGGCATCTAAGGCTATGAATTTTCCTCTTATGACTGCTTTTGCTAAATCTCACAGATTTTGATAACTCATTTTCTCTTTGTCATTTAGTTTGAAGAATCTTTTGATTTCCATCTTAATTTTCTCCTTAATCCAATAATAAATCAGCAATAGGTTTTTAAATTTCCATGACTTTATGTAGAGTTGAATGTTCCTGTTGGAATTGATTTCTAATTTTATTCCAGTGTGGTCCCAGAAGACACATGGTATAATTTCTATTGCTTTAAATTTTTTGAGACATATTCTGTGGTCTAGGATATGATCAGTGTTAGAGAATATTTTACGAGCTGATAAGAACAACATATATTCAGTAGGTTCTGGGTAGAATGTTCTATAAATGTCTATTAGGCCATTTGTTCTAGAGTTCTATTTAAGTCCATTGTTTTTGTTTATTTTCTCCGTGGAGGATCTATGTTATTCTGTCACTGGGGTGGTGAAGTCCCAAGCTAGTACAATGCTGCTATTTATCATTTTATTTAGATCAAGTAGGATTTGGTTTATGAATATATGTGCATCTGTGTTAGGTGCATAGATACTTAGGATTGTTAAGTCTTCTTGTTGAATTGTTCCCTTTACCATTATAAAATGACCTTCTTTGTCTTTCTTTATCTTGGCTGTTTTGAAGTCTGTTTTATCTGATATGGGAATGGCTACACCTGCTTTCTTTTGGTTTCCCTTTTCATGGAATATGGTTTCTAATCCCTTCACCTTGAGTCTGAATTAGTCTTTGTGAGTTAAATATGTTTCCTGGAGACAGTAGACACTTGGATTGTATTTTTTTATATATACATTCTGTCAGCCTATGTCTCTTTAGTGAGGAGTTCAAGTCATTCACCTTTATTGAAAGAATTATAAAGTGGGATGGATTTCTGTTCATCCTGTTGAGTAGAACTTTATTGCTTTGTTTAACCTCTTGAGCCATTGTGGTATCTGGCCTCTGACCTTTAGCTTTTTGGTGATTTTACAGTGGTGGGTGTCTATAGTACTGATCCATGTATAATGTGGTCCTGAGTACTTCCTACAGGGCAGGTCTGCTCTTGACAAACTTCTCAGCATTTGCTTTTGTAAAAAAAGAATCAAACAGAACTTCTGGAAATGAAAACTTCAATTAAGGAAGTACAAAGCACAGTGGAAATCTTTAAGAATAGGCTATATCAGGCAGAAGAAAGAATCTCAGAGCTTGAAGACAGCACCTTTGAGTTAAACAAGTCAGTCAAAGAGAAAGAACTGAGAAGTAAGTGGAATGAACAAATCCTACATGATAAAGTCTTTATATCTGCCTAATATTAGAAATTTAGTTTTCTAATTATTCTGTTTGAGAGGACTGAGAATGAAGCCCCAATCCCTTCTGGTTTGTATGGTCTCAGTTGAGAAACCTGCAGTAAAGCTGGTGGGTTTTTGTTTGTAAGTTACCCAATGCTTTCACCTTACGGCTTGTAGGAGCACCTCTTTCATGTTTACTTTCACCAGTCTGAAGATTATGTGTCATGTTGATTGCCTCTTCATGGTGAATCTCCCAGAAGTCCTTTAAGCTTCTTATACTCAGATATTTAGATTTCTAGCTAGGTCAGAGAAATTTTCCTCAATTACTTTCTCAAATGGGTTTTCCAACCCTATTGTACTTTCTTCTTCATCCTCAGGGATGCCTATGGTTCTTATATGAGTGAGGCCTTTTACATAATCCCATATTTCTTGTAGGCTTTGTTCATTCCACTTATTTCTCAGTTCTTTCTCTTTGACTGACTTGTTTAACTCAAAGGTGTTGTCTTCAAGCTCTGAGATTCTTTCTTCTGCCTGATATAGCCTATTCTTAAAGCTTTCCACTGTGCTTTGTACTCCCTTGATTGAAATTTTCATTTCCAGAAGTTCTGTTTGATATTTTTTAAATAATTCAATTTCTTTAGTGAATTTTTCATTCATTTCCTGCATTGTTTTTGTGATTTCTTTGTGTTGGGTTTCTATTTTCTCTTGTATCTCATTAAGCTTCCTTATAATCCATACTCAAAATTCTTCATCTGTCATTTCAATCTTTTTATTTTGATTGATATCCATTGGTAAGAAGTTATTGTTTTTTCTTGAGGGTGTCCTTTTGCTCTGATTTTTCATGTTTCTGGAGTTCTTTCACTGATTCCTTCTTATCTGATTTCTCAGTAAAGATCTGGATGTGCTAGGCCTGGCTTACAGGCCTGTCTCTGTGTCCCTGAAGATCAATCCCTGAGTGTGCCAGGGAGAGGAATTCTGATCCTGCATTGCCTATGGGATGTTCCAGCAGGCTGATGAACCTCTTGGGTTACCACCTCTTCCCAGCAATGTGTAATGAGATAGGTTCCCCCAACTTAGTCTCCAAGATGGTGGGTGGCACATGTGAATATGAAATTGTTCCCTGTTTGCTTGAGCTAGAAGGCACTATACTTAGCTATGGGCTTGTTCCCCCCATCATTGATTAAAGTTTGCATGGAATAGTCAGCTGCTGAGATGGTCTTTTGTGCCCATGGTAAGCTCTGGTCCCCCAATTGGGGCACACAAATGCCCCAAGCTTTAGGAGGGACCCTGTAGCTTTTAGTGTGATCTCTACATCCCCTGAGGTGAGGATAGGAGCCAGACAAATCATGGCTGGATTGCAAGAGCTTGAGAGCTTTGCAAAGCCTCAGTGGGGCTCAGAGCATGCTTGTCCAGCCACTAGCAGTGCTGCTGGTATGAAGTTTAGGTCAATCTCTCTAAGCCAGGAAAGATGTTCCTGAGGGAGGGGTCTAATCACTTGAATGCTAAAGCTCCAGGCCATGCTCTTTCTGCCTTTGTCCACTAGTGTAGTTTCTCTGTTTGTGGGGTGAGCACCCTCCCTATTCACTCCCTGAAACTCTACAGCATTCTCCCATCAGATCAGTCCACATGGGTTCCTTTACTGCCAGAGACCAGCTCTTGAACTACCCCTCAATCTGTGTGTCTGACCCACTAGTGTGCATCTCCATGAGACACTGGCAGGTAGGGAGATCCCCAATTGTGCATGCCTGTTCCACCACAAGACCCCAAGGGAGAAAAGTAGGCCTCTCTGTCTGCAGAGACCTCTGCCAGGGACACACTCCCTCCAGGTAGAAGCGGCTACTCCTGAGTTTCTTGGCTCAAGCTGTACTCCCTACTGTAATGAGTCGGGGGAGGGCCACTGCTCCCATTCAGTGGGCATGCCTAAGTTATTCGGTTGTCATGGGAACTAGGCACTAGTCTAATTCACTCTGAGTGCCCCACCGCTCTCCAATACGGCAGTTCTCTGGGGGGAGGGGGATAAATGTGGTCACAGATGCCCATTTCTCACCGCCCTTCCACACTCTCCCATTGGACACATCCATGAGAGCTTTCTCAGCACCCTAGTCCAACACTGAGACCTCTCCCTGTGTCTCCCTCAACCACTTTCATGTCAAGGGGGGTATTGGGTCTGGCCCACCTGTCTAAGCTGTCAGCACATGATCCCATGAAACACCTCCAGACAGGAAGTTCATAAATTGCAGGGGTCCTGCTCTCAGTGGCGGGTTTGGCTGGGAATCTGCACCCACTATACAGAAGCAGTTGTTCTTGTGCTTCTTGATTCAGAGTACTCTCACAGTTGCAATGAAGGGCAGGGGCCATGGCTACTAGCTGGCCTGAGCTAAAATTACTCTCTGATGCCATCATTGGAGGAGGTGCAGAGAAGGAAGCGTTTCGGTGTAAGAAAGCTGGCACTCAGTCTCTTGTGGCACTCTCCCATGGAGTGTCCCTTTTGAACACTGGAACTCCTGGGTTTCACTGGTTCACCCTGTTATTCCTATTTAGCCACCATGCCTGGGCTCATGGATGGTGGAAGAGTCTCCAACATGCTTTATGTTCTGCTGATCTCTGAAAGTACCTGGGGTGGAGGAGGGAAGGCTCTCTGCTCTTTCACTGGGCTCTAAGCCTCTCTGGGTTTGGTCCACAACATTGTTTTTTCCTCTCTATCTTCTTCTTCCTCAGCTTCACAGTTTTTCTTGGTTGGGTCCTCAGATATCTCTATTGCCTCTCCCTGTGATCCACACCTGAGCCACTCTCCTCAGTCCTATATTCTATCTTTCAGCTGGGATAATCTGACAAGCAATGTCTCTAGTTGGTCATCTTGCCTGACCCCCCTTCAGTGGAGTTTTCCACATAAGAGTACAACATTTTCTTTATTGTTTTTCATTTCCATTTGGGCATTTTCCAATAAATTGATTAGTAGCAGTAGATGCTACAAACCACTGGTGACTTGGTAGTTTGATAGGTGTAGCAGTACAAAGTCAACATATAAATAGGAATTATCTGTCAAGATAAATAAAGACCAAGCAATTACAATATTTTCATTTAATCCTTCATTATTTTAAGCATTATAGCTAAAGCAGCTCCTATTTATTCTTCACTCATATTTATAACATAAGTAAATGAAATTATGAACTCACACATTTTTACTTCAAAGTTTGCACTCATTTGTGCCTGGAAACACTTTCATTGCTATAGCTTAGACATAAACAAACACACAAACAAAAATGGAGTGAAGAGAAAACGAAAATAATCAAGTTGGAATTGTGTTGTCATGATAAGTATTATTATTAACATTTTTTCCCAGAAAGCTTTTATACAAATTCTCACTACAAAAAAACAAACAAATACCCCAAAACATAACTATGTGAGGTGATGGATATGTTATTTAGCTTGATTGTAGTCATCATTTTACAATGTATATGCATATCAAAATTATCACATTGTACATCTTAAATAGATATAATTTTTTTGTCGGTATACCTCAATAAACCTGGTGTAGGGGAAAATCCAAGAAAATATAGAGCCATTATGACATTGGGATTGTTTTAAGCTGAGAATATATCATGAGAAACTGGATTCCATAGACCTATTTCTCTAGTCAAAGCATCGTAGGGAGACATCTGTACCTTGAACAGGAAGTCACTATATTTATGGTGCATGTATGTGTTTCATCTGTCCAAAAGTACTCCTTCCTTTGAAAGTACCTTCCATATTGATCAAACAGCATGTTTAAACACTTTAGCACATACATTATTATTAAACTACCAGGGTGTATATATGAAAACGCATAACAGTCTATTTACCCAATGGTCCAATGTCCTGCAATGATTCTGAATATGTCTGTAATATTTCCTGAGACAAGATTTTTAAAAGTATTTTATAGCATCCCTTAAGATGCAATAAAAGGAAAATATCATAGAGTCATATTTTTTTCTTAAGAGTAGTATATAATTAGAATCTGTTATTTTTGATAGGTCATAACCAGAAAAATGTCTAGCAACTCAGTTTTAGTAAATTGGATTTTAAATTAAAATGCCATTTCACATCTTCAATGTATTTATTCATTTGTTTGCCTCTGGATTTTTGTTATGTATAATAAAATTACAATTTCCAATTGGGTTTTTATTCTGCAAGCAGTTAAACAAAACTAAGATTAAAAGTGTAAGGCTTTATATCAACTTCTTCCTGGCATTAATGAAAATATTTTTTAATTACAGAAATCCAATTTTAATTAATGACACTTTATTAGATATTCAACACAATTCAATTGTTTTATTTGAAAATCACCTGCCAATATGCAAGGTTGATTATTTTATTGAATCATGACATTTTAATAAATGTTTGAAGGCTCGTAGCCTAAAACCTAAATCTTTTGGAATTTTCACATTTATATTTAATTATGGTATTGCTTTATATCTGTTTTTGATTTTATCTATTCTGCAAACATTTATTGAAAAATCACTATGTGCTAGCACTGACCTAAGCACGAAGATTATAAAGGGATCCATATTTTAACATATATCAGTGAGAAGGAAATAAATAATAAATGCGAGACACTGCATGAAATCTAGGACAGCTCTGAAGACAATAAAACATGGTGATGTGGATGAGAGCATCCAGGGCTGTAGAGTATTTTAGATACCATTGTCAAAGTCACCTCCCTGAGAGGCTGACAACTGAACAGAAAAAAGAATGATTTGAAGAAGCCAATCTGTGAAGGCCTGGCCATAGTCTCATGGGAAGAAGACACAGAGTGAGCAGTAGCCCTGAGAGAAGCATGAGCTGGATGTGCTCGAGAGCCAGACAGACGGGCATCAGGAAGAGACATGGCCTGAGGTGTGGCCAGGGCCAGATCACGGATGGCCACACAGGCTGAGATCACAGTTTGTAGTGATAAGCATTGAAGGTGAGAGCAGACTTCTGAATATAAAGAGGCGACTTTTGCCAACTTTAGGATGAGGGATTGTGGTGTGGTGGAAGTGAAGAGAGTAAGAACAGGACAGGCAGGAGACAAAGGCAGAGGTCCACGTAGGGGATGATTGGTCTTGGACTCCAGGGAGCCACAGAGAGGAGATGGCGGCAGGTTGAACTGCGATTTGGAGAGAGAGAAAGAACTTCCTGGTGGAAAGGATGACAGTAAAGAGGAAAAGGGACATCAGTTACAGTGACTAATCTGTGGGCCTAAGAAACTGAATTGATGCCATTCCTAAAGACTAAGGCTAAACTATCTCTAAGGATGAGAATCAAAGCTTCTGTTAAGTCATGTTAACGCTTGGTAATGTTAAGAAATTATTACAAATAGCTAACATCTACTGAGTGCTCAAATTGTGCCAACCACTGTTTAAATTGCTTCATGTATACTATCGCATTTAACCTTCATAATAGCCCTATGGTTAGTTGGCACCATCGTTATCCCCATTTAACAGACGAGAAGACAGAGTCATAGGAAAGTGACTAAATTTCCCAAAGTTATACAATTAGTAAGTTTCTATAGATGAGATTTGCACCCAAGTAGTCTGAACTAGAGTGTGTACATTCTCAAACTCAGCAAGAAGATAGGGCGTGGGACACGTAAATGTGGAGGTCACTGGTCTCTACAACAGCCTCGGCATATGTTCTCAGCATTTTGAATCTACAATGAATTTTAGCCTTACTATATGAAAATGAGATCAATTTTGTTACTATTAAACTGTTAAGTCATTACATATTTAAAATTAAAGGTAAGAGAAGCAATGGTTTCCAGGAGAAAGAGACTACACAACTATAATATGATCCAGTGGAAACTATTTCCACATAAAGAATGTGTCAGTCAGAGTGGTTTGGTCATGGGGATGGGTGGGCACAGGGAGAGACAGCAGTCAATACTGGCTGTGCTCTTTCAGTGGAGATCGGCCAACACTGTGATTTCCCTGGCAGTGGCATCCCAACCCTACCAGCAACATGTTCCTAATCTGTGGGCTGATGACAATTAACACTTGAATCATCTAATTCACTCTCATTTTCTTATTTTCACGAATTCTCCTCATTTGTCTTCTGATATGAGACACATGACAACGAATTCTCATTGTAAAATACACAAATGTATGGCAATGCAAGTATTAGTGCTCTGGATATTTCAGAAATTTTAGGTATTTTCATTTGCTACTTTTATGAATCCATCTCTCAAGTTTGATTACTGTGGGCCAACCTCTAAAAAGTTTTTCTACTCTCAGTTTGCTAATAAAATTGGGTATCTGACATTACAGATCTGAGACACTGACTGCAGACTTTGATATATTCACAATTTTAATAGTGCTTCACCTTGATACCTCTTGGAAGACAATCTGATAATCTTTTCCCTAAAGAAGCAAAAATCTACTTTGATGTCACTATGGGGCTTAATATCAGTGCATATATTTTATATCACCTTGTAAATTTAGCTACTTTGACGGCGGGATTGAATCTAAGTCTACAGTCATTAGATGTTAACACGTCTCTGGTTAAATAAGTCATTTAATGTATTTAATCACCAGTTTTTCTACATTTAACTGGATTCACCATGCAAGTAGAGAAAATTTGGGGTAAATATACACATATTATACATGCAAGCAAAATAAGTAATATATAGAATGTTTAAAATATGTGCAGTGCAAACCTCATTCATATTTATGATATGTAAATGTATGCATTAAATCATTGTTTGTGGGCAAATCACCTTAAGTTCTCAAAATTTAATGCTGAACAACAACAACAAAAATAAACCCTATGAAGATGAATCAAATTTTTCTGACTATAAGAAATTCACTCCAAATTTCAAAACACAAGTAGGTTGAAAGTAAAAGAACAGAAAAAGATTTAGCATGCAAACATTAATAAAATAAAATACAGGCGCAGCATTAGTATTAGATACAATAAATTTCAAAACAAAAAACTTGTAGAGGCAAAAAATAATAATGCACAATGATAAAAGTGTCAATCTAGCAGGGAGACATAACAATCTTAAATGTGTATGCACCAAACAACAGAGCCATAAAATATTACGTATGATGCAAAAACCAATATAGTTGAAAGGAAAAATAGACATATCCACATTTAGATTTGGAAATTCTAACACTCTACTCTTGGATATCTGTAATAACCACTAAACTGAAAATCAGCAAGGATGGAGAAGATAGGAATACAATCAACCAACCAGATCTAATTAACATACTTAGCATATTATATCCAATAATAGTAGAATACACTTTTTTTTCAAATAGGCATGAAACATTTACCAAGAGGTCCTGCATGCAGGGCCACGAAACAAATCTCGACCTATTTGAAAGAATTGAAATATTCTGACAATTATGGACTAAAGCTAGATATCAATAATAACAAGGCAACAAGAAAATCATTGAAAACTTGAAAATTAATGTATTGCAAAATAATGAGTGATGATAAAGGAAATCTAAAAGAAAATTAAAACTACATAAAACTGAATTATTATGGATGTAGCTAAGGCAGTGATGAGGGAAACTTGTATCATCAAATGCTTACAATAGAAACACAGAACAATCTCAAATCAATAATCTAAGTTATTACCTTAAAAAGTAGGAGAAAAAAAGAACAAAATCAAGTGGAAGAAATGAAATAAAGGGATAAGAACAGAAATAATTGAAATACTTGAAATTGAAGTCTGGAAAACAATAAAAAAAAATCAATGAAACAAAAAGCTGGTTTCCTAGAAGAATCAATACAATTAATAAACCATTGGCACAAATAACAGAAATAAACAGAAGACATGAATGATCAATATCAGGAATGAAATAGGGTTTATTACCACAAATTCTGAAACTATTAAAAAGGAATAGTATAACATTATAAACAACTTTATGCTCAGAAATTTGAAGAAAATTAGGAGAAATGGACCAATTTTTTGAAAGCTATAAACTTATAAAAACTCAACCAAAATGAAAATTAATCTAAATAGTTATATAATCATTAAATAAATTGAAGTCATGATTGAAATCTTCCCCTAACAAAGTCTCTAGGCCCAAAGAGTTTTACTTTTGAATTGTACCAAACATTTACAGAAGAATTAACAACAATTTTACACAATCTTTTCTATAAAATTAAAAAGGATAGATCATTTCCTAACAGTTTTTAAGGCCAATATTACCCAGATAGCCAAATCCAAGACAGAACAAAGACAAAAATCTACATTCAAATTTTTGTCTTAAACTTAAACCCAAAAGGTTTCAATAAAACATTAGCCAACTGAATTCAACAGTATACAAAAAGAATTGTACACTCTAATTAAGTGGGAATTTATTCCAGGTATGGGCCACATTGATATGCGAAAGCCAATCAGTGTTTCTACCATATCAACAGGCTAAGGAAGAAAAATCATGTTATCATATCAATGCATTGGGTGGGGAACCTGAGGCCTTGGGGTCACATGTGGCCTTCTGGATCCTTGAGTGTGGCCTTTTGACTGAATCCAAATCTTACAGAACAAATTCTTTTAATAAAGGGATTTATTCTGAGAAGTTTGGATTTGGTCAAGGGGCTGCACTTGGGCTCTGGATGGCCACATGTGGCCTTGAGGCTGCAGTTTCCGCGGTCTTCTCACCACTTCTATTTAGTATACTCTTTTTTTTTTTTTTTTTCTTTTTTAAGACAGAGTCTCCACTGTGTTGCCAGGGCTAGAGTGCTGTGGCCTCAGCCTAGCTCACAGCAACCTCAAACTCCTGGATTCAAGCGATCCTACTGCCTCAGCCTCCTGAGTAGCTGGGATTACAGGCATGCACCACCATGCCCGGCTAATTTTTTCTATATATTTTTAGCTGTCCAATTAATTTCTTTCTATTTTTAGTAGAGATGGAGTCTCGCTGCTCTTGCTCAGAGCTGGTTTCGGACTCCTGAGCTCAAACAATCCGCCCGCTTCGGCCTCCCA
>CAUYSK010028933.1:0-57159 GCA_963575035.1 Avahi laniger | reverse complement strand
CACGCCTGTAATCCTAGCACTCTGGGAGGCCGAGGCGGGTGGATCGCTCAAGGTCAGGAGTTCGGACCAGCCTGAGCAAGAGTGAGACCCCGTCTCTACTAAAAATAGAAAGAAATTATCTGGAAAACTAAAAATATATATGTATAGAAAAAATTAGCCAGGCATGGTGGCGCATGCCTGTAGTCCCAGCTCCTAGGGAGATTGAGGCAGTAGGATCACTTGAGCCCAGGAGTCTAGGTTGCTGTGAGCTAGGCTGAAGCCACGGCACTCTAGCCCAGGCAACAGAGTGAGACTCTGTCTCAAAAAAAAAAAAATTTAAGTGGTAGTTGGAGAGGTGTTTATAGCACTGAATGTTTTCATTAGAAAAGAAGCGTTTCAAATCAATGACCTCAACTTCTACTTAAGAAACTAGAAAAAGAAGAGCAAAACACATCCAATGTAAGCAGAGGAAGGAAAATAAGAAAGAACAGAGCAGAAATCATTGAAATAAAAAAAAGAAAAAGAATAGAAAATATCAAGAAAAACCAAAGGCTGGTTCTCTGAGAAGCTCAATAAAATTGGTAAACTTTTGGTCAGACTGATTAGGGAAAGAAGAAAAGACACAGATTTTAAATATTAGGAATGAGAGTGGTGTCATCACTAGAGATTTTGTTGCTATAAAAGAGCTATGTAGTTCATAAAAGCAATTTTATGAATAACTTTATGCTAATACATTGGACAACTTAGATGAAATGAAAAACCTTGAAAGACACAAACTCCCAAACGTTACTCAGGAAGGAATAGATAATCAGAGCAATGCTGTGTCTATTACAGAACTTGAATCGATAACTAAAAACCTTACCACAAAGAAAATTCCAGGCCCAGAGGACTTTACTGATAAATTCTACTACACATTTAAAGAAGAAATAATACCAATTCTAGACGAACTCTCCCAGAAAACTGAAGAGAAAGAAATCCTTACCAGCTCATTCTCTGAGGCTAACATTGTCATGATACAAAAACAAGACAACAACATTCAAAGAAAACTACAGACCAATATCCCTCATGAGCATAAAGTCAAAAATTTTAAACAAAATTTTTGCAAATCAAATCCAATAATATTTTTAAAAGGACAATACATCTTGACCAAGTGGGCTGTATCCCAGGAATTGAAGGTTGGTTTAACATTAGAAAATAAATCATTGTAATTCCTTATATTTACAGACTCACACTAAAAAGAAAAAAACGTGATCATCTTGATAGATGCAGGAAAAAGCATTTGGCAAAATCCAACATCCATTTCTCATAAAAACTCTAAGAAACTAGAAATGGAAGGGAACCTGATAAAAGGCCTCTATGAAAAACCTACAACTAACATCATACTTAACAGTGAAAGTCTGAACACTTTACCCTTAAGATCAAGAACAAGGTAAAGATGTCTACTCTCATGACTTCCACTAATCATTGTACTGGAGGTTCTCTGGTGTGATAAGGCAAGTAAGAAATAAAAACCATCTAGATTGGAAAGAAAGAATTAAAACTCTTACAGATGACATCATCTATGTAGAAATTAGATAGAATCTATAGAACTAGTAGTAAGTGAGTTTAGAAAAATTATAGTATGGAATATAAATATATAAAAACTAATTGTATTTCCATTTACCAGCAATGAACTGTTGAAAATTAAAAATAAAAAACAATCATTTACAGTAACATCAAAAATATGTTAAAATTCAGGGATAAATCTGACAAATATGTTGCCATGGACTGAGTTATAGCTCCCAAAATTCATATGTTGAAGTCCTAACCCTCAATCTGACAATATTTGGAGATGGGTCTTTTGGGAAGTAATTGGGTTTAGATGAGATAATGAATGTGCAGCCTTTGTGATGGGATTAGTGTCCTTATAAGAGACAGCAGAGAGCTTGCTTCCTTTCTCTTTCTTCACTGTGTGGAGACATGGTGAGAAGGCAGCCATCTGTAAGCCAAGAAGAAAGCCCTCACTAGGGAATTGAATCAGTCTGCACTTTGATCTTGGTTTTTCCAGCCTCCAGAACTGTGGGAAACATGTTTCTGTTGTTTAAGCCACACAGTCTGTGTAGTGTATTGCTGTTATGACCTATACAGTGGAAACTATAAAACATCACTGAGATAAATTAAAGAGAGGGCCTAAATAAATGAGGAGATATAACTTGTTTATGGATTGGAAGGCTAAATATTATTAAAATGTCAGTTCTCCTTAAATTGATATATAGAGTCAATGCTATCACAATCAGTATCCAAGCAGAACAGACTTTTAAATTAGAAATTGACAAGCTGATTCTAAAATTCATATGGCACTGGGTACAATGGTGTGCACCTGTAGTCCCAGCTAGTTGGGAGGCTGAAGGAGCAGGATCCCTTGTGCTGGGGAGTTTGAGGCTGTAGCACATTATGATCGCACCTGTGAAGAACCACTGCACTCCAGCCTGGGCAACATAGTAAGACGCTGTCTCTAAAAATGAAAAATAAATGAAAAGATAAAGAAAATTCATATGGAAATCAAAAGAACCTAGGAAAGCCTAAAGAACTTTGAAAAAGAACAAAGTTGGAAGACTCACTATGCTTGATATCAAGAAGATACAGTAATCATGACCTTGCGATACTGGAATCAAGATATGTAGATCAGTGAAACAGAATAGAGTCTGAAAATAGACCCACATATATATGGACAACTGATTTTTTCTTAAGATGCAATGGCAATAAAATGGAGAAAAGATAGTTTTTTCAACAAATGATGCTAGAAAATTGTATATCCATTTGCAAAAAAATGAACTTTGATTTGCACCTCATACCATATGAAAAATTAACTCAAAATGAACCATAGACCTAAATATAAAACCTAAAAATATAAAACTTCTAGAAGAAAAAGTGGAGAAAACCTTTTGGATTTGGGGTTCGGTGATGATTTCTCAGATATGATAGCAAAAGAACAATCCATAAAAGAAAAAAAATGATAAATTGGGGTCATCAAAATGTAAAACTTCTGCTCTTCAAAAGATACTGTTAAGAGAATAAAAAGACAAGCCACAGTCTGAGAGGAAATATTTACAAGGCATGTATCTAATATAGGGCTTAAATCTCAAATACTTAAAGAATTTTCAAACTTCAGTAAGAAAACAGACATCCCGATTAAACAATGGGCAAAAAGACCTGCTTTTGGAAAGATGAAGTAGATGTATTTTTCTTCTTTTTCCCACTAAGTACAAGTAAAAACCTTGGATATTGTATTTAAAACAAACATGAGACTCTGAAAGGTGGTGAGAAAAAAGGCACACTGTCTGTGGATATCAGGACCTAAGAAACAACATTATGGTGAGTTCCTTAGGTTTTCTTTTTGCCACATATATCCCGGACTTGGTAAACAAGAAATACCAACAGGTACAGACCAAAAAAAGCCAATAAAAGCCTGCTTACTTTAGCCAAAGGACCAGAAAAGAGGCAGCCGGGCAAGCCAGAAAACTTTTAGACAATAATTACTCTATTCTAGCCAAACATCAAAGAAAAAACTGTGGCCCCATCCATGCCATCAAAGGCTATTTGAGGAGCCTATATTTCTACCCTCACTAAGCTGTAAAGAGATACCCCAATGCCTGCTGGGGTGGTGTAAGAGAAGGCTTATTAGGGAGATGAGACTTACACACTCCTACATTAATAAGATCCTGTCCCCCTCCCCCAGCCCCACAGTGTCAGTGAAGACCTTGTGGGGAGCCTGGACTTTCACTCTCTTCTGGCAATAACGAGGTGCTTCTTCCACTCCTGCTTATGTGGTGTCTGAGAGTGTCTAGTAGAAAGATAAGATAAGACTGTTATCATTTCCCAGTGGTAATGAGGTCATGCACTCTCTGCTCAGTAAAGGCTATATTGGGAGCTAGAACTTGCATGCCACCCAGAAGTAATGAGGAACTCCTCTCCCTTGGGGGTCCCCAAAAGGGAACCTGGACTTCTTCTTCTGCCTGGCAGTAGCCAGGCAATACTATTCCCCCCTGACACTGGAGCAGTGTCAATGGAATCCAGCAGAAATGGAAGGTTTAGGATCCAGAGTCTTATAATACCCCAAATATCCAGGTTTCAGAAATTAAAAATCACTTATTATGCCAAGAACTAGGAGAATCTCAACTTGCAGGGGGGAGGGGGAAGGGGGAGGGGGGAGGAGGGGACGGGTATATGCATACACAAAGAGTGCAATGCGCACCACCCGAAGGATGGACATATTTGAAATTCGAACTTAGGGGGGGTGGGGGGGGAAGGGCAACATATGCAACCTAAACATCTGTACCCCCATAATATGCTGAAATAAAAAAAAAAAGACAGTCTGTGAACAGCAGCACTGAGATGACAAAGATGTTAGAATTATCTAACAAAGATTTTAAAGCAGCCATCATAAAAATGTCTCAATGAGCAATTACTAAAACACTTGAAACAAATGAAAAATACAAAGTTTCAGCAAAGAAATAGAAAATCTCAGGAAAGAAATAGAAGATATAAAGAAGAACCAAATTGAAATTTTAGAACAGAAAAATATAATAACCAAAATAAATTATTCAGCGAATGGATTCATGAGCAGAATGACAGAGACTGAGGAAAGTGAACTTGAAGACAAGAATAGAAATAAACTAATTTTCACAGATAGAAAACAGACTGAAAGAAAAAAGAACAGAGCCTCAGAGACCAATAGGACTATAACAAAATTTCTAGCATTCATGTTATCATATTTCTGGAAGGAGAGGAGAGAATAAGGGTGGGAGTGAAACAGTACTCAAAGAAATAATGGTAAAAATTTGCCAAATTTGGAAAAAGACATAAACCTACAGATTCAAGAAGCTAAGCAAATCCTAAACAAAATAAATCCAAAGAAATTTACATCAATATACACTATAGTCAAACTTCTGAAAACTAAAGATAAAAATAATTTTGAAAGCAATAAGAGAGAAATTATGCATTACCTTTAAGGCAAAAAGCAATTTGAATGATAGCAGTTTCTTGTAAAAAAAACCATAGAGGCAATAAAGAAATGCACAACATTCTTCAAGTGCTGAAAAAAAAGGAAGTGTCAAACCAGAATTCTGTATCTAGAGAAAAATATCCTTCAGCAATGAAGGGGAAATCAAAACATTAAACCTGCCTCAAAAGAACATCTATAGAAAGTCCTGTAAACGGAAAGGAAATAATGAAAGAAGGAGTCTTGGAACATTAGGAGGAAAAAAATTGTGAAAATAAAAACAGGTAAATATAATACATTTCCTTCTCCCTTTTAGTTTTCTAAATCATGTTTGATTGTTGAAGCAAAACTTATAACACTGTCTGATGTGGTTCTAAATGTATGTAGAGGAAATGTTTAAGAAAATTATACCATAAATGGAGGAGATAAAGCTTCTACACTTTGCCTAAACTGGTAAAATGATGACTGTGATAATTTATGTAATACCTAGAGAAACCACTTAAAAAAAAAAAACCTTTATACAGAAATACATTAAAAAGCCCTATAGATAAGTCAGAATGCAATTCTAAAAAATGGTAAAGTAATCCATATGAAGACAGGAAAAGGAAAACAAATGAAGAGAAAATAAAAAGGCAGACTAAAGCTCTAACATATTTACATTAAAAGTAAATGTCCTAAGTAAACCAATTGAAAAATAGAGATTGACAGAGTAGATGACCCAACTATATGCTGTCTGTAAGAAACATACTTCAAATGTAATGCTAAAGGCAGATTGAAAGTAAAAAGATAGCTGGACATAGTGGCACACACTTGCAGTCCCAGCCATTCAGGAGGCTGAGGCAGGAGGATCACTTGAGCCCAGGAGTTCAAGGCTAACATATGCTATGATCACACCTGTGAATAGCCACTTCACTCCAGCTTGAGCAACATAGTGGGACCCCATCACAAAAATAAAGTAAATTTAAAAAAGTAAAAGGATGGAAAAATACATTATGCAAACATTATCAAAGGAAAGAAAGAGTGACTGTATTAATGTCAGATAAAGTAGACTTGAGAAAAAATTGCCGGAGACAGAAAAGGCTATTACATAATCATTAAAGGGTCAATCTACTGCAAAGACATAGCAATCCTGAATGCGTAGATGCCATACAACAGAGCTGCAAAATATGTGAAGCAGAAACTGATAAACTTGAAGGAGAAATTGACAAATCTACAATTATAGCTGGAAAACTTCAACACTCCTCTGTCAATAATTGGTAGAACAACTAGACAGAAAATCAGCAAGGATATAGAGGAACTCAGCACCACCATCAACCAACAGAACCTCATTGATATTTATAGAACATCCAATAACAGCAGAATACACACTCTGTTCAAGTGCCCACAAACCATATATCCCAAGATGGATCATATTCTGGGCCATAAAACAAATCTCAACAAATTTAAAATAATTAAAACCATACAGTGTTTTCTCTGAGTACAGTGGAATTAAAGTAGAAATCAATAACGAAGTGATAACAGGAAAATCTACAAGTCCTATTGATCACTCTTCCTAAACATATTATTACTTCCTGAATAATTTCATTCATCCTGAATTCTCAGCATTCGGCACAGTGCTGAGCACGTGGGCAGTTACTACTTGTTTGTATTAGTCAGGGTTCTCCAGGTTATATAGATGTATGAGAGGAGATTTATTATGGGAATTGGCTTGTGTGATTATGGAGGCTGAGGAACCCCACGATATGCCATCTGCAAGCTGGAGAACCTGGAAAGCTGATGGTGTAACTCCCAGTCTGAGGCCAGTGGTCTGAGGCTGGGGGTGGGGCGAGTGGAGGAGAGGCTGGTATGAGTCCCACAATCCGAAGGCCTGAGAACAAGGAGCTCCAATGCCCAAGGGCAGGAGAAGATGGATGTCTCAACTCAAAAAGAGAATTTGCCCTTCCTTTGCCTTTTTGTTCTATTCAGGCCCTCATCAGATCAGACGATGCCCACCCACACTGGTGAGGGTGGATCTTCTTTATTAAGTCCACTGATTCAGATGCTTATCTCTTGCAGAAACATCCTCACAGACATACCCAGAAAAAATGTTTTACCAGCTATGTGGCATTTTTAGCCCAGTCAAGTTGACACTTAAAGTTAACCATCACACTGTTGATGAAGGATAAGAACTCTCTTATGAAAAAATAGAAATGGAAGGATAGATATTTCTCAAACCCACCAAATTCCATGCATTCCAGCTGCTGCTCTCCAGTTCACGCCACCATCATCTTGTTCTGAACAACTCTGCCAGCTTCCCAAAGGACCCCTCTTCTAGTCTTGCCAATCCATATCACATACCCTGAAAGAACAAATTGGGCTGTGTTAACTTCCTGCTAAATAAACCTTCATTGGCTCCCCATTGTTCTCAGGCTCAAAAGTCTATACATTACCCTGGCTTTGAAGGCACTTAATTTTCCTGGCCCCTGCCTGCCTCGAGCCTGACCACCCACCACCCTCCCCTCCCTGCCCCTCTTCCCGTCTTACACAGCTCCCTGACTCAGTCTGCTTCTCTGTCCTCTGAGCCTTCACTCTCAGTGTTTCCTGGGCTTGGAGAACTCCTGCCCTGCTGGTCCATGGAGAACTCTTCCTCATCCTCTGCCTGCAGCTCGGTCTCACTTCTTTGGGCAGCCCCTCCTCACCCCTCCTCTCCAGTGTGGCGCTGCCTTTTCACGACCTGGTGTCCTTGCCTGCATCTTTCTCCATCCCCTGCATGGGACAGGAGCCTCTGGCAGGCTGCATGTGCCTGGCACCCAGATGAAGATTCAAGTAAGGACTGGAGGGACAGCCAAAACAGTGTCATCGACTGCATCCCATTAAAAACATACTTTATTTCTGACTGACATGAAGAATTTTTTTATTTTTTAAAACGTCATAAATGAATTTAATTTCATATACTATTTGAATATTTCATTTACTCCAATTTCAGATTGAAGAAGAAATAAAGGGATGTTTGCAGTTTTTGCAGTCTGTTTACTCGACTTTTGGCTTCTCCTTTCAATTAAACCTGTCAACAAGGCCTGAAAACTTCCTAGGAGAGAGTGAGATGTGGGATGAAGCTGAAAAGGTAAGGAGAAACAATGTGTTTATGCTTCTGTTTTGTTGATATGGAAAACACCTGAGAGACTGCTCTTCCCTTGCAGGGGGATGTAATACTTTGTAATAGAAATTTTGAAACTGGAAGTTGTGGGATATATATGCAGATTGTAGAATGCGGTTATCCAGTTTTCTTCGTTATAGTGATAATAATATTACCTTACATTTGTTTCACACTTTAAAGTTCATATTAGATTTTCATTTGTACTCTCTTTCAGTGCTGGTCATTGATAACTTTTTAAAGAAATCTGGTTTGCAGTAACTCTTGGTTTGTGTGGCTTATTTTAAACCATTGCCTGTTGAGTCATTTAGGCTGACTCATGGAGTCGCAGGGTTGCATGTTCCAGATGTAGTTGTGCACACATGGTGCTGGAGTCCCCTTCACAGTCTTGCCTGTAGTACCTTGTCCTGTGTCTGAAGACCCCCACACTCAGACGTCATGTCCAAGCTTCGCAGAGCCAAGATTAAGGAGTTCATCCGTTCTTTTTTCTCATTAAACATGTAAAGGATATAGTAAATCTGTGTTTTAAAAAAAATTTTTATTTTAAATCATTATGGGTGCATAATAGTTGTATATCTTTACAGGGCACATGTGATGTTTTGATACAGGCATACAATGTGAATTAATCAAATCAGGGTAATGGGTAATGGGGTATCCATCACCTCAGGCATTTGACATTTCTTTGTGTTAGGAACATTCCAATTCCACTCTTTCACTTATTTAAAAATATACCATAACTTACTGTTGATTACAGTCACTTTGTTTTGTTATCAAATATTGTTCGTTCTCGCTATCTATTTTTTTGCGCTCATTAACCATCGCCACTTTATCCCCTCCTCCCTGCTGCCCTTCTCACCCTCTAGTAACCATCATTCTACTCTCTGTTTCCATGAGATCAATTGTTTTTAATATGTATCTCACAATTTTAATATGCAAGATTTGTCTTTCTGTACTTGTTTCACTTCGCATAATATTCTCCAGTTCTATCCATGTTGTTGCAAATGGCAGGATTTCATTCTTTCTTGTGTCTGTGTAATATTTCATCATGCACATGTACCACAATTTCTTTATCCATTCATCTGTTGATGGACACTTAGGTTGAATAGTGCTGCAGTAAACATGGGAGTGCAGATATCTTTTTGATATACTGAAATTCCCCTCCTTTGGATATATTCCCAGCAGTGGGATGGCAGGGTCATATATAGTTTTTTGAGGAGCCTCTATACCATTCTCCATACTGGTTGCACTAATTTACATTCCCACCAACAACGTACGAGGGTTCCCATTCTCCACATCCTTGCCAGAATTCATTATTGCCTGGGTCTTTTTGATAAAATCCATTTTAACTGGGGTGAGATAATATCTTATTGTAGTTTTGATTTGCATTTTTCTGATGACTAATGACGTTGAGCATTTAGAAAAGAGGATGGTATTATGGCCAAACACCTGCTCTGCCTGTTAGTCCTCCCCTTCCTGGAATATAGTATCCCCCTTTATTTGCAGGGGATAAGACCCCCGGTGGATGTCTGAAACTGCAGATAGTACCAAACCTCATTGGTGTCAACTGGGACACATCTCTGTTTATGTCTTCTACCCACAAATTTAACATCTTTTCCATCTTAACTAAGCACTTATCACACACTGTGGCTGGAACTTTGAGGTGTGACAGTTTGAGGTGTGACAGCAAAACTAGCACTAATTTCCTTTTCTTTCTTCACAAGTTCACGGATAGAAGATTTGTTCTTACTGTAGACCTTAGCAACCTCAGCATAGGATTTTTTTCTGTCCTTACTAAGTTGAGAACTTCCACCTTTTCACTTAAAGGAAGTACTTTGTAGCTGCTCTTTGGCATATCTTTGGCCAGCCTCACTACTCTTGCACTTTGGGGCCATAATTACGTAAAACAAGGTTACTTGAACACAAGCACTGTGATACTGCGACAGTGAATATCATAACTGAGACAGAGCGTAGGGGACTGATGGGCAGGGAGCAAGACAGCATGGAGACGCTGGACAAAGAGGATTCTCGTCCCGGGGGCATGGTGTGAGATTTTATCCTGCTACTTGGAACAGCACACAATTTAAAACTTAAGAGTTGTTTATTTCCGGCACTGTGAAGTGCCTCTGGAGGTGGCCTTCTCTTACCTTGAGCAGAAAAGAAGTTACTTGGAACTCTCCCCAGGAGGCAGAAGCTGGTTAGTGGTAGGGCAGAGGGGGCTTGCATTGGAAGGTGGGCCAAAGCATCCTCCCTAAATGCTTACCTGGAATTTACTGGAACAATTTAGTAAATTATCTTTTTTCTGGAATTAAAATGTGTATGTTTCTTGAGAGCAAGTGCCACCTTAATCACCTTTATATAGTCCTTACTCAATAGTTTATTGAATGTAAAGATGCTCAACAAATGTATGTTGAACTAATATGGAATGTAATTAAGATTTATAATAACCTTTGTGAGCTGTATGTCAAAAGCAGATAAAATGTACAATAAAGTAGAAGTTTCAAATGTTTTCTTCTTTTTTTTCAAAAAAAAATAGCAACTGCAGAATAGCTTGATGGAATTTGGAGAACCATGGAAAATGAACCCAGGAGATGGAGCATTTTATGGCCCTAAAGTAAGTAAACCATATGCTTCAAAAAAGTAAAATTTAAAAGAAAAATAAATACTGCTTCTAAGAAAACATCATTTAATTTACAGATTGATATAAAAATCAAGGATGCTATTGGCAGATACCATCAGTGTGCTACAATTCAGCTGGACTTCCAACTGCCTATTAGATTTAATCTCACATATGTTAGGTAAGTGAATATGCTAAATAATGTACTACTAATATCCTAATTATTTGTTATGTGAGTATTAGCAATACAAAAATAAACATCAGCGAATGTCTAATATATGTGCTATATGCTCAATATATATTTGTCTAGTGTGTATAATCCAGTTGGGGTTCTGAGGCTATGGTCTAGTGGGGGAAGGAAGATAAGTAAGCATACGATTAAGGATATGAACAAAATATCATGAAAACATGACCCAGGCTGCTAACTCTCTCTGAGGTGGATGGGGAAGACTTTACAAAATGCTGGCATTGGGTTTATCTTGAGGATGAGATATTTGCCAGAAAAAGCAGATTAAAAAAAGGCAAATCAACAACTTCTTTGAAAAAAAATTCTTTTACACACAGTAAAATTCACTCTGTGTGTGTGTGTACAGTTGAATGAGTTTTAATACATGTTTAGAGTGGTGTTACCACCTCCATAATTGTGGATTCTATCATCCCAATAAACTCCCTTGTGTTGTGACTTTGTAGACACACTCTCCTCCTACCCCTAAACCCTGGAAACCATTAATATGTTCCCCATCGCTCTAGTTTGCCTTTCCAGAATGTCGTATAAATGGAATCATGCAGTATGTAACGTCATGGAACTGGCTTCTTTCACATTGCATAATGCTTTGCAGATTTGTCCGTGTTTTTGCATGTCTCAATAGTTGGTTCTTTGTTGTTGCTGACTAGTATGCCAGTGTATGGATGCACCGCAATTTGCTTGTCTAATCACTCATTTAAGGACATTTGGGCTGCTTCCAGTTTTTGGTGATTATGAATAGAGCTGCTATAAATATTAGTGTACAGGTTTTTGTGTGAATGTAAATTTTCATTTCTTTAGGGTAAATACTTGGAAATGGGTCATATGATAAATGTATTAACTTTGTAGAAACTGCCACATTGTTTTCTCTAGTATCTGTACCATTTTGCATTCTCACCAGCAATGTGAGAGAGTTCCAAATGTTCCATATCCTTGTCAGCACTTGGTATTGTCAGGTTGTTTGTTTATTTTAAAGCACTCTAATAGGCATGTATTAGTATTTCATTAGGTTTTGATTTTGTATTTCTTTAGTGGCTAATGATAACATCTTTTCATGTGTTTATTTGCTATTCATATATCCTATTTGGTTAAATGTCTGCTCAAGTTTTTTGCCCATTTTTTAATTGGATTGTTTCCTTACCATTGAGTTTTGAGAGTCCTTTATATATTCTAGATACATTTCATCTAAGTTGTCAAAATTACATGCATAGAGTTGCTGATAGTATTTCCATAATATACTTGTAATTTCTGTGGAGCCTATACTGATATCTCCTCTTTCATTTGTAACATTAATAATATGTGTCTTTTCTCTTTTTTTCATTGTTGGTTTGGCTGTAGATTTATCAATTGTATTAATCTTTCAGAGAACTGACTTTTAAATTCATTGATTTTCTCTGTTTTTCTGTTTTCAGTTTACTGATTTCTGTTCTTTATTATTAATACTTCCTTTCTTTTGCTTGCTTTAAGTTTATTTTGCCCTTATTTTTCTGATTTTTTAAGATAAAAGCTTAGATTGTTGATTTGAGACCTGTCCCCTTTGCTAATATAATAATTTAATGCAGAAGCCTGCATTCTGTACAGGCCAAGATTGTTAATGTTTTAGGCTTTGTGGGCCATACAGCCTTTATTGCAAATACTCAACTCTATGATTGTAGTGGGAAGGCAGCCATAGACAATATATAAACAAATGAATGTGGCTGTATTCCAGTAAAACTTTATTTATAAAAATAGGCCATCAGCTGGAATTGGCTCATAAACCATAATTTGATGACCCTGATTTTACACTGTAAATGTTTCTCAAATTCTGCTTTAGATACATTCTATAACTATTGATATCTTATGTTTTCATTTTCATTCAGTTCAGAATATTTTCTAATTTGCCGTAAGATTTCCTCTTTGACTCATGGTTTATTTTGAAATGCATTATTTAATATCCAATTGTTTGATGGCTTACCAGTTATCTTTCTTTTATTTGTTTCTAGTTCAGTTCCATTAGTGTCAGAAATCGTATTTTGTATGGTTTCAATTCTCTTAAATGCATTAGGGTTTGAATATTTCATATGTATTTGAAAAGAAGGTGTGCCCTTTCTGCTGTTGTTGGGTGTAATGTTTCATAAAAGTCAGTTAGATCTTCTTGGTTAATAGTGCCGTTCAATTATTCTATAACCTTACCAATTTTCTCTCTCCTTTTTCTATTGATGACTGAGAAAGGAGTGTTGAAGTCTACAATGGTAATGGTGGACTTGTCAATTTCTCCTTTCAGTTCTTCCTTTATGTATTTTGAAGCTCTGTTGTTAGGTGCATCATGTTTAAGATTTTTATGTCTTCTTGGTGAATTTACCCTTTTATCTCCATTATCATCACATAATGTCCCTTTTTATCCCTGGTATTCCTGTTCCAAAGTCTACTTTGTGTGATGCTAATATAACCACTCCAGCTTTATTTTGATTAGTGTTTGCATGCATAGTATGTCTGTATCTTTTCCCATCCTTTTGCTTTTAATATGCTTATGGCATTATATTCAAAATGGGTTTCTTATAGACAACATATTGTTGTGTCTTGTTTTTTTAAAAATCTGTTATGACAATCTGTCTTATAATTGGTGTGTTTAAAACAACTTTTTAAAAATAAGCTTTCAATTTTGGAGTAATTTTAGATTTACAGAATTATAAAGGTATTACTGGGAATTCCTGTATCTTCATCCAGTTTCCTATACCTTCATCTATTTTCCCCTAATGTTAGCATCTTATACAACCATGATACATTTGTCAAAACTAAGAAATTAACACTGGTACGATACTATTTAACTGAACTGCAGGCTTTATTTGGATTTCACCAGTTTTTTCATTAATGTCCTTTTCCTATTCGAAGATCCAATTCAAGATACCACTGCATTTAGTCAACACGTCCCCAAAATCTCTTTTGATATGTGACAGTTTCTCAGTTCTTTCCTTGTTGTTCATCAACTTGACAATTTTGAGGAGTACTGGTCAGGTATTTTGTAGAATGTCTCCCATTTGAGATTTGTCTAATGTATTTCTCATGATTAGTTTAGGGTTATAGGTTTTTGGAAAGAACTCCACAGAGATGAAGTGTGCTTCTCATCATATCACATAAAGGTGACCAGCTGACATGAATATTAGACCTTTCGGTGTTGTCCCACGGTTTGCTGAGGCTCTGTCTATGCTGTCTTTAGTCTTTCTTCTGTAAGTGCTTCAGACTGGATACTTTCTATCCATCTGTCTTCAAGCTCACTGACTCTTTATCATCTCCTTTGTAATGAGTCCATCTAATGACTTTTTTATTTCTGCCATTGTCTATTTCAGTTCTACAATTTCTATTCTTTATATCTTGTATTTCTTTGCTAAGACTTTTATCTTTCCACTTACTCCACTTGTGTTCACGCTTGCTTTTTGGAGCACGATTTAATAGCTGCTTTATAGTCTGTGATAATTCCATCATCTGTGTCTTCTCACCGGTGGACTCTTATTTATCTTTTCTCTCATAAATTGAGATTCTCCTGATGATTCATATGCCGAGTGATTTGGATTATATCCTGGATATTTTGAGTATTATGTTATGAGACGCTGGGTCTTATTTAAATCCTAAGGAGATAGAGAGGTTTTTTTTGTTTTAGCAGAAACTACTTGCCTAGGCAGTAGTTTCCAATCCACCTTCTGGGGACTGTGGTTCCAACGTCAGTTCAGTTTTCAAAGCCTTCGTAGGGATATTCAAATCAGTTCTATGTGCGCCACCCAGTGGCCAAGTCTCAAAGTTCAGTTCTCAAGCCTCTTGTATGCTGTCTAGCATGTGCAGCTCAGAGGTGAGGTCAGATGAGGTCATACACTATATTATGGGACAGCGGTTTTGAGCTCCCTGCTCTTTGACATCTTTAGTTCCCTGGGATCCCTTATGATGGTCCTGTGGCCAGAAAACTGAAGCTTTAGCTTCCCCACTCCACCATGTTCTTTCCATGACTGCACCTGTCAGAGACCAAGCTCAAGAGACCAGAGAAAAAGAAAAAGGAACGGGAATTTACCCTGTGCAGTTGGACCATCATCCTTCTGACAATAAAGAAGAATCCCCTTCCTCAGAGTGCTAGGTGCCTCTTTAGTCTCTGCTGCCTCTGTGCCCCTGTGGGAGTGCCTGGGACTTGGGGAGAATGGAGCAGAAAAAAGAGAAAAAACAAAAAACAAAAAACCCAGGATCTGCCTCTGCCACTCTTTCTGGAAACTTAAGAGTTATCTTTCTGGCTCCTTGGCCAGAAAGTGAGGATTTCTCCTGAAGCTCTTGCTGTCTGAATCTGGCACATACTTCTTGCTTCAGGGCTGCCTTTGAGTCCAGGCCGTAGGAAACTGGAAGATAAAATTACAGGAAACTCACTGTTGGTTTGTGAGTACTTCAGGTTCTGATCTTCTTCTGCATTCCACCTGTTTAATTTTCAGAGTCTTTAGATAGTTGCTGCAAGTATTCTCTCCACAGTCTATGTTTGCATCTATTGAGAGAGCCAGGGTAGAGCATGCTTATTCCATTTTGCCTGAAATCAAATTCTTTTTAAAGATCATTCCCCTAATCTGCATTAGACAAAATCACAGCAACATCCATGAAAACTGTCCTCTACTAACCATGTCCAATTTTAGATAGAATGTTGCTCAGATACTGCGTTGAGTTCTCTTTCACTCAGAATTACTAATGAAGACAAAAAGGGAAAAATTATTTGCACGTTTCAAATCCAATAGTTTTTAATAGAATATTTTCTTATTAAGAGTCATGATAAACAAGTACCATTTTCTTAGAGTATATGATTTCGTGGATTGATCTCAATTTGAGTCCAAGCAATAAAAGTATAATTTTTTTTGTATTTTGGATTCTCCGTATTGTGTTTTGATTACTATTTATAGAGCTATGTTAACATATTAAGAGTTAGCTCATGGAGAGAGGTTAAAAGACTGAAGGAATAATTGAAGTGTTACATATAGAGAATGACAACAAGACATGAGACTAATAAAAATGCTCAAGAGAATGAAGGAGAAAACATAGCCCTTTCAAAAATAAATTTGGCCTTTTGGGAAAGATGATGTCTTAAGTTCGTGTCTGCAAAACTCTCTTTCTCTAGTACCCTTCTAAAATGAACAAAAGAATGAGGGGTGGGGAGACCTTATTTATGCTGAAATGACCCTACTATTTCAATAAAATTTGAGCACCATTGGTCATTATATTTATTGATTAGAAATACCATGCACCAAAATGGAAGAGCTTCTGGGAGTTGACCCCTAAATTTTCATCCAGTTGGTACAATGAAATTAGTATGACTCTGAAAAGTCCCACTGATTTCTCCCAATTTGGAGGGGCAAGGGCCGGAACTATTGGTAGCTTTAGTAGAACAGTCAAATCTTCTTCAGGACCGGTTCTACAATGGAAGATGGCTCAGAGCCATGAGAATCAAAGTGAAACTTCTCATTCGGGAGGACATGGAAGAGAAACAGATCAGGCAAGCCAGCCATCCTAGATGTTGTGTGGCAAGTGGAGGGTAGGAGGGCCAAAGTGGAAGCAGTAGTCTGTAGACCCGAAAAGAGATAGTGACGTTTAGAACAGGTGGTAGTAGTAGAGATGAACAAAGTGGGGGCATTGGGATGTATTTTGCAGGAAGAACTGATGTGATTTGTTCAGAATTAGAGGAAAGAGGCATTAAGGTCATTAACCATGACCAAGTAAGGTTTTTTCCTAAGAAAGCAGGAGTGGTTTAGTATTGAGAATGTGTTATTCATTACGTTCGATAAGGCAGAATGCATTGGATAAAATGGAATAGTCATTCCTGTGAAATGAGCAGAAAGGAATTTCCTCTTCATAATAAAGAGAATTTATCAGAAAACAACAGTAACATTTCAACATAATTGGGAAGACACTGAATATGTCTACCATTTGTACTGTACTCAGAATTATTCTGGGAGTGCAAATATTTGAAAGAAAGAGATAAAATTGTTTGAAAGAGATAAAATCATTGTTAGTATTTGTTAAAATGTCAAGAAATCCAACAGAATCAAATGGAGGAAAAATGGAACTAATCATAAAAGAAGGTAGAAATGCAAAAGACAATTTGCTTTTATATATATTAGCAATAACCTGCTAGGAAATGTAATGGAAAAAATATTTCAGAAGCAACAGCAACAACAAACTAGAAAATATCTAAAAATAAGCTTAACAGTAAATCCAAATATAATCATATGTCCCTTAACAATGGATATATGTTCTTAGAAGTGTGTCATTGTGTGAACATCACGGAGTGCGCTTACACAAACCTAGATGGTACATCCTGCTACAGGCCTCGGCTGTATCGTGTAGCCGATTGCTGCTAGGTTACAACCCTGTACAGCATATTGCTGTACTGAATACTGTAGGTAATTATAACACAAATCACTAGGCAACGGGAATTTTTCAGCTCTGTTATAATCTTATGTGACCACGGTTGTATATGCTGCTTGTAGTTAACCAAAATGTTATGTGGCCCATGACTGCATATATTATTTATATGATGTATATACCATAAAATTTTATCAAAGGCCATAAAAAAGAGTTATTTAAATGATGATTCATACCACACTCTTAGACTAGGAAGAATCAACATTGTGAAGATATTCTCTTCAAATTTATCTATAAATCTAATACAATTATAACCAAATCCACTGGGATTATTTTGGAGAAACTTAAATAGATGTGCAAGCATAGTTTATGTCACTATTTGCCCTTCTTACAGCTTGACCTGATTTAAATAAATGATGGGACAGAAATTTCTGGATGCCCAGGGCCCTGTGAAAGGGTCGCCATGCTTCTCTCTTATTCACTACACAAAAACATTATGTAACCTTCAGGAATATTCCATACTGGTTCCAGTTTGTGGGATGAATTTCTTCATATACTTGCTGCACAGTACTGGACTCAAGCTTCCCACCTCCACCCCAAAGCTTTCTCTGGGATCTAGAGAGAGGATTTTGCCTGTAGTTAGTCTATAATGGCTCTTAGCAGAAATGGTTGGCAGTGATGCTATCCAATTATGACGCATTTGAAGGGGGTTTAATGAATTGGTCTCTCTCTTTTTATTTGTTTTGTGTGTATGTGTGTTTTAGTAATAACTAACTGGTACAATTTTTAGATAAAAATTTCTCATAAGAACTTTATGTCACATATTACATTTGTTGCGATAATGTGAAATTTATCTTTCTGAGAAATGCGTGCAGAGATCTAGGGGTGGCTTACTTCATTACTTCATTACAGTTAACAGTCATAATTTGCTTTTTCCATTTTTTTCCTAAGCAGGGGAGGGAATCATTAAATGTAAGGTGCATGTCATGAGGGCTTCAGGGAATTTGACTTGTAGAACAAATATCAGGAACATTTTGAAAAATGAGGTTCACAGTGGAGGAGGTGGGTGGTGACAGGAATGGAGGGCACTGGGGTCAAAGGCGAGTGCCTGTGCATTGACATTTTGTGATGCTGAGAGAGGGTATGTGGGAGGTCATTATGCTATTCTCTCTACTTGTGTGTGTGCTTTCAATATTCTCTGATGAAAATTTTTAAAACAAAGGAAAAAAGATTAGCAATCAAAGCAATCTTTTGAGAAAACAAAACACTCACAAAACAAATAAGGTTAATGGAGAGATATCCAAAACTGCTAATCTAAATCTACAGTCAAAAGTAAATATAACGTAAGAAAATAGTTATTCCTGAATCTTAGGAAAATACTAAAAAGTCTAATTTCTATTTTTCAGTAAGGATGGGGATGATAAGAAGAGACCTGTAATCATTCATCGAGCCATCTTGGGGTCAGTGGAAAGAATGATAGCCATTCTTTCAGAAAACTGCGGGGGAAAATGGTAAGTCATATGGAAGAGAAAAGCTACATGTCTGTTATTCTTAAAAATCATGTCTAACAAGATAAATTTAGTAGGAAAAAAATGGCAGTTCCTACCTTTTAATTAGCAAGAATCTAAACAGCAAATAAAGAATTCTTGTTCCATTTGCCAGATCAGGAAACAAAAAAAAAGAAAACAAAGGCAGAATAGCATAAAACTACACCATTTACCTTTTCGGGAATTCAGTGGAATTAGTTATCTTTTCACCTGTTTCAAGCCCTTCAAAGATCTAGCTGCTGTCTGGAAAACATACAGCTCACACTCTCGGGTACTGCTCCTTGCCCTACGGCCATCCCTCCTTCAACCATGTCGTTTGCCTTTGGGGGTTCCCTATGGCCATTGAGGAGGAAAACACATAAACTTGATCCATAAATGGACTGAACAGCATGCTGCACAACCCAGAGGGGACGGCCACAGCACTGCAGCCCATCGAGGGACGACAGTGGGGAAGGGAGAGGCCCTCGAGTGCAGAATTTTGAGTGGTGCATCTTATAGGGTGCATCTTATAGTCTTCTTTAGCTGGAAGGAAAATGGCCAGAGGTGTGGAGTCACACTGATTCATGAGATCTGGTTACTGCTTTGGCTACAAGGTCAGAAATTTAGAAGTAGTTAGATAGAGAAATAAATGACATAGATTTGAGGAAGAGGAGTGTGGGAGATTGCTCAGAATGGGCCATGAAGGTGATATTGCCACCAAAAAGTCCTCATTTTTGAGGAATTTTTCAGTATTCACATACAAGAGGACCCAGTCTGTTACAAATGGCTTCTTTTTTTCTGTTTTTTTTCCCCTTTTCCCCTTGCTCAGTGGTTCACAAAGAGAGTGGGATATATGTAGGCTCAACAATAGGGACCTTCTCTCACTAAGTTCCATCTGACAGCAACTCTTCTGAGAACTCAGTTTGCCACAAGTAGTGATTAATCCTGATCCCCCAGTGTGGTACCATAACCCAGGGGAACAGCCAGCTATTTTGTGGCATGTCGATTACATGGTTCCCTTTCATCACGCAAGGGCAATGATTTGTCCTCACTAGAAAAGATACCGACTCTGGATTTTGCTTCCCTCCTCTTTCCTGCCATGCTTCTGCCTGCAGCACTGTGTATGTACTTCATGAGCCTTATTTGCTGTCAGAAACACAGTGAAGCTTCTGACTTTGAAAGTAATTTTATAGCAAAGAAGTAAGGCACCGAGCTGACACTGTGGGAGTCACTACTATCCCGGTATACTCAGAAGCAACTGGCCCTACTAGCTGTTACAACTGGCAGATAACAGCTTGCGATGGTACATCCTACGGCGTGTGGAAATGCTGCAAACCAGCAACCACTTATGCAGTTTTTGCCTCCCTTTCTATTTTTAAGAAATTGACTGAGTATCTGCTCATGCAGTTTTCTGTCTTTAGAATCTACTTCCCCATTGCTACTATTGCTGGGCACAGTCCCTGCGGTACCCCCGTGGACACGAGGCTCTGGGTGCTACTGCTAGGGTCACTGCCACAAGTTCCTCCAAAGCTCCATGTTTCTTCATCACCCTTCCTTGCCAGAATGGATTCCACATGGTGCCTCCTTCTGTGTGCCACTCTGCCTTAAGTCAGTGTGTCATGTCTCTGTATCGGTTTGGCAGAACCTAGATCGCAGGCAAGCATTCATGTCTGGGGAGGATAGGGAAGCAAATTTCCTAGCAGAAAACATAACTTGGGAAATTTCCCTAACGGAGGGTCTCCCAAACATCCTCGGTAGCTAAAGAATCTATGTATATCCCTGATATTTTACTTGCAATCATAGAGAAATACACCTAGATGCTATGGAATTTCTAAGCTATTAAAGTCACAGACAAGACAAAAGTATAGGTATGAATATGTATGCCACCTAAGTATGAATTAATGTGTTTACATTTCTTTCCAGTTGGTTCCATTTTTAAATAGTGCAGCATAGGTAAGAGATGGTGGTGTCTTGCACTAGAACGGTAGCAATGAAAATGGTAAAAAAACTAAAAAACTGGTGGAATCAGGAGATGCAGAGGGAGGCGGGAGATGGTGCCAGTGCACGGAGGGTGCCATCCATCATTGCAGGACTTCAGGCACGTCCCTGCACTGCACACATCCAGACTTCAGACACCTGCCGGGTCTCTGGGGGAAATCTCCCCAAGAGCCAAAAGCAGAAATGGTTAAAATGTGGCCCCCTGGGGGGAATAGGACTGGGGATGCGTGAGGACAGAGCTCAAAAGGAAACATTTACTTTTCATTATATACACTGTATTTCTGTGTTTTATCATATGTATTATTTTGTTTGTTTGTTTTGAGACAGGGTCCCACTCTGTCTCCCAGGCTGGAGTGCAATGGCACTATCATAGCTCACCATAACCTCAAACTCCTGGACTCAAGCAAAATATTATGACTTTTATCATGTATTATTTTGTTTTTTTAATTTAAGAATAAATAAAGTGCCCATTGCATCCCTTCTACCTTCAAACTAAATGCTCATTATGACAAGGGAAAAGGCAAACATGTCCCACATCAAACATTGCTTATCCCCACCCTCTACCTTTTTTTTAAAAAAAATTACATTTTGAGATAATAGTAGGTTCACGTGTAGTTATAAGAAATTACACAGAGTTCCAGCATGCCTTTTACGCAGTTTTCTCCAATAGTAACATCTGTATACATTGTCATGACCAAGAAGTAGACATTGATACAACCCACCAAACTTGTTCGGATTTCACCAGTTTCACATGTGCTCGTGTGTGTGTGTGTGTGTGTGTGTGTGTGTGTGTGTATGTGTGTGTGTGTATGTACTTAGTTCTACAAAATTGTGTCACATGTATAGATGTGTAACCACCACCAGCCAGGATGCAAGACAGTCCCATCACTTGTAGGCTGGCTACATTGTCACAGTTGCCATGTCCCGCTCCTGTCCACTCATCCAGTAACTGCAAACGTGTTCCCTATCTTCATCATTTTGTCATTTCAAGAATGTCACATAAATGGAATTGTACCGTATACAGCCTCTTGAGACAGGCTGTTTTTTCCCACTCAGCAGAATTTCCTTGAGAGCCATCCATGTTGTTTCAGGTATCAATAGTTGGTTCCTTCCTTTTGCTGATGGTGTCTCAGAGTGGATGACCACGGTGTGGCCATTTACCCACGGAAGGACATTTGGGGTGTTTCCAGTTTGGGGCTATTATAAAGCTGCTATGAACAGGATTTTGCATGAACATATATTTTTATTTCTTTGGGATAAATGCCCAGAAGTGCAATTGCCGGGTCATATGGCAAGTGCATGTTTAGCACGTCTGGCTGCCTGCCAGCCCATTCTCCCTACTCTTTTCCCATCGAAATTCCAAATTTCCCCTTTTGTCTACTCTACTACCTTCGAAGTCTTAATATAGTTTGGTTTTCTTCCACACCACTCTACTGAAACTGCTCTCTCGCAAAGTCTTTAAAAAATCTTTGATTATTTTTAAATCGCATAATAAGTGGTCACTATTAAACTCTGAAGATACATATTTTATATATTTTTCAGGCCTTTCTGGCTGTCTCCTCGCCAGGTAATGGTCATTCCTGTGGGGCCAGCTTGTGAAGAATATGCGCTTCAGGTACAACCAGAGACATTTAAAGTTCATAACAGTAGTGCTCTATTCTGTGTAGGTCATCGACAAGGGATGTCATTCATGCTTTAAAATATTGTGCAACTAACACATTAACTTCACCAACCATGTTTTCCGTAACTGAGAGTAACACATGAGTTGTGTCTATGTAGCTGTACCAGCACATTGATGGACAGGATATTGTGTGAACATGTTATTTTATTTTTTAATGTTTTTGAGAAATTGGTATTTTAAAACATCTCATAATTAAATTATTCTTCTTCACATGACTCTATTAGGGAAGAATACTTTATCATCCATTGCTACATCACAAATTACCCCATAACTTAGCAGCTTGAAACAACAAACGCTTATTGTCTCTCAGTTTCTGCGAGTCAGGGATGTGGGCACAGCTCAGCTGGCTGACTCTGGGCAGGGGCTCCAGTGCTGGGGGCTCACTCACATAGTCGTGGAGACTTTGGCTCCTCACCAAGTGGACTTCCTCATAGGTTGCCTAAATGTCCTCACAGCATGGCAGCCAGTTTCCCCCAGAGCGAGTGATCTAAGAGTGATGGGAGCTGTGGTCTTTTGTAAGCTAGTCTCAGAAGCGGCATGTGTCACTTCTGCCTTCTCTGCAGTCACACAGACTAACTGTGGTATAGCATGGCAGGAACTACACAATGGTGTGAATGCCAAGAGGTGGGGAACATCCCGGGTCGTCTTGGAGGCTGGCTACCATAAATAATGTAATAATCAGCATGTTTCATTTTTTTCTAGGTATCTAGTGAATTTTTTGAAGAAGGATTCATGGCTGATGTTGATTTAGATCCCAGTTGTACACTGAATAAGAAAATACGAAATGCACAGCTGGCTCAGTATAATTTTATTTTGGGTAATTTAAGTTTGTATATAATTTTCCACATGCTTGGTTTTTTCACTTTAATTCCAAAAAAACAAAATAAGGAATATGGTACAACTACTTGATTATCACAATTTGACTGTTTAATACTTATACACAAAGAGGCGTCCACGGTGTTTCTGGGTTTGCTGTTCCGAGTACTCTTTGTTATTAAGATTTATAAAGTTTCACATGAATTTCGTGGTATAGTATTACTAGCAATAGTTAATACTGCAAACCAACAATTAAAAAAATATGAAAATGATCCCATCCCATCAGTGGAATTATACTCCTTATGTGTCAGCCTGACAGAACTAAAATACTTTCCCTCACTCTTCTGGTTTGTTGGGAATCTTTGGGATTAAATTAATGGATGGAAAAAATTCCAAATTTAAAATGATCCAGAGAAAAAGATTTAGGTGAGAAATAAAATGTCCTTGAGGCAAACGAGTAATTGGATACAGAATTTAAACTTTTGGCTTTAAAAATGATTCCAAAATCAAGAGAAACTGACTTTGATATGATCCAGGCATGGGTATTGCTATCTCCTGTAAACTGAAAGAGTCTGTAAAAGGCAAAATAAATGTGCACAGAGTTGTCCCACTGACAGTTTTTTATTGATAATGTTTGACTCTGTAGTAGGTATTGTGCTGTTTCAATCAGCCTTCTTGTGGTGACAGCAATCTCAAATTAGCTTAGACAAAGACAGTATGTATTGAAAGGTTCTTAACTATTAGAGGATGAGCCTAATGGTCATTAGATTGACATTTAGTGATTAATACTGAAGAAAAACTCAGTAAGACACATGTGTCATGTGACTTTTGAATTAATGTTTAGTAAATTGTTGATTTAAAATGTTTATTTCCCTTTTCTACAGTGGTTGGAGAAAAGGAAAAGATAAATGATGCTGTAAATGTTCGAACAAGAGACAACAAAATTCATGGAGAGATTTCAGTAACTTCTGCCATTGATAAATTGAAAAATCTCAAGAAATCACGTACACTAAATGCTGAGGAAGACTTTTGAAGTCCTTTCTTTATACTTCTATGTAACTTTGTTTTGACTCTTAAAAATGTATTTTTCTTATCCAGTTAACATAGTAGTACTTTTAAGAACTGTAGACCCCCTGATGGGTCCACTCGTGGGCTCAGTTGAGAAAGGAGACGATGAATGAGTAGCTGATCTGTGCAAAGTTTAATTCACTATTGTACTCTGGGGACAATAAGAGGGCAAGCGTGGGAAATTGTCAAGCAATCAGTGCCTTGAGAGACTTAAATGGGAAAATGTTATTCATTGAGAGAGGGAAACACTAGGAAATGAGGATTGTGAAATGTTATAAGATTTGTGATTTTCAGAAGGTAGGCTTCAAATAAAAGTATGCAAGGTTTTTTTGAACATGGGGAAAAATCTTATTATGTCTCAGGTATTTTTATGACTGTTCTACTAAAGTTCACACTGAAACTTTATCTTCAAAATTGCAATCATTACTTAATTTTGTTTTAACTAAACAACCACAAAAGCAGCAGCTAGCACTAAGTATTGAATTACTGACAAAAGACTCTGCATATCACAGAAACTCAGTGTTGTGGAATCTATTGTTTGCACTGTGTGTTAAGAGTTGTCCTTTGAATGCTCTAGTTCATAATTGAGCCTTGTTCATCTTTAGAAAAAATAAAAACTGTATCACACAGTGTTTCCAGTGTTTCAGCTATGGGCTTCTACCACAGTAAAGCTGCTCACTTAGAGTTAAGTTACTTTTTTGATGGGATGACATTCCACTGACTGATAGACTCAAATGGATTTCAAATTTTAACTGAGAGGAATACCTTACTTGCTCAGAACTGAATTAAAATGGCTTTATGCCAGTAGAGAATTTAGCTCCCAATCAAGAATTATTTATTGTTTATTTGGCTAGGTGCTGTGGAATTCAAAATAAATGTAAGAAATGATCTCTCTTTTCAACATACTGATGATTTAGCTTCTCAAGGAATGTGAACATTAAACAGTTGGTAAACAAAACTTTTATTTCAGACCTGGGTAGTAGTGTAAGTTGCAGATTATGTGGTATAATTTTTTTTTTTTTTTGAGACAGAGTATCACTGTGTTGCCCGGGCTAGATTGCCATGGCGTCAGCCTAGCTCACAGCAACCTCAAACTCCTGGGCTCAAGAAATCCTTCTGCCTCAGCCTCCCGAGTAGCTGGGACTACAGGCATGCGCCACCATGCCCAGCTAATTTTTTCTATATATTTTTAGTTGTCCAATTAATTTATTTCTATTTTTTAGTAGAGACGGGGTCTCACTCTTGCTCAGGCTGGTCTCGAACTCCTGACCTTGAGCGATCCACCCGCCTCGGCCTCCCAGAGTGTTAGGATTACAGGCGTGAGCCACAGCGCCCGGCTCTATTTGGTATAATTTTTAAAGCTAACATTTATTGAGGGCTTATTGTGTGCCAGGCACTATACATATATATTTTTTTCATTCATCAAACGTGCAGGTGAGGGGATGGGTAGTCAGGAAACCTCAGAATGAATGATCTTGCAGCAGGTAGGCGGGAAGAGAGAAGCCTGTCAACACAGGTCGGTACGAAGAATGCTGTGATGGAAACAGGTGCAGGTTGCCATGAGCTGCAGGCCTGGAGTGCAGCTCTCCTCCCCAAGGCTGACTTGCTCCAGGGAGGGTCTGTGCTTCAGACCCTCCTGCCGTATGGCGGCACCTGGCTGTTGTCCCAGTGTCTCAGGGCCTGCCCTGCTTCTCCCCGTCTTCGGTGAACTTTCTGGAAGCACCAGGTATATTTCAGGAGTTGACCAGAGTGAAACCCAAGGCAGGCCTCCAGCCCTGGATCCAGGAGGAGTGGGTCCCTCGGTCTGCCTGTCACACCCTGGGATCACAGGTTCCTCATCTGTAAATAAGTACCTTTAAAGTATGAAATGAAACGTGATAATGTCATCAGAACTTATACACAGTACCTGGCACACAGTAACAATTTTTATCCTTAAACATATATATATGCAGACAGAAAAATGGTGGCCAGCTTGCCAAATTTGCCTGCCTCTGCATTCAGTGGCTTCAGGCGTGAATTTCGGTACCTAGATGACTCTTTCCGGGTCTCCAGCGGCGGAAAGAGAAGTGAGCGCCTGGTCAAAGGGTGTAAGGGGCACTTGGGGACTGAGCAACCTCACAGGTCTCATTCCTCTCCAGGACATCCTCCGGGCGCAGCAGGGGACAGGGCCGGGGGAGACCAGAGCAGGGAAACACACAGACCGGGCCGCCACAGCCCCAGTGCGCCTGCGCGCCCGGCTCCTCAGACGCAACCGGACCCGACTCCGGTGCCCCGCCCCCGCGGAGCCCGCCCCTTGGCCCGGAAGTACAGGAGCCAGCAAGATGGCGGCTGTGGCGGGTCCATTGCGGGCTCTTCACTGTCTGTGCCGCGTGCTGTTCTTTTTCTGGCAGTTCTGCATTCTCCTGGGCTATGGTGAGTTAAAGGCCGGGCTCCGCGCCGGTCGGGCTGAGTGGCAGGAGGGCCCCAGTTGCTCTGGGCAGACGGCGGAAGGTGATGCGGGGAGGAGGCTGAGTGGTGGGCTCTGGACGACGAGTCGCTGCATCCCGAGGTAGCCCTTCAGCTCAGCGACGCCGATCCCAGCTTCAGGAGCCCTGGAGCAGAGGTGGAGCGCTCGGGGCGCTGCCGGGGAAACGGAGCTGGAGCCCGATACGACCCTTCGTTTCCTAGTTGCCCACGGACCTGAATTGTTTTGGACCCCGTCGGCGTTTCGTCCTTTGGTTTTCTATTTCTGGCTATTAAGTCGTGAGATTTTTGTGAGCATTTATTGGCCCGGTGTCGACCCTGCACGTTGACCACAAAAAGCAAGTTTTTCCTATCCCGGGATAACATGTTTTTCTAATTGTAGGATGCTTAAATTTAGAGCATTCGCAGCCGATGGCTCAGTGAGTAAAGGATCCGGGCGCATTATCTACATTCACAGTAGCTGCCAGAGCAGCAGATACTGGGCATCTTCTATGCTAGTATGTGTGCATTTGTATCTAGAAATTTCTGTTTTAACGAAATTTCTTGTAGTATACGAAGTCATTTTTCCACTTTTGAATGTTTTATGTATTGTATTTTAGATTATGTGAATTAAGGGCAGATACACAACCATTTTCAGTAGACATTCTTGGTATTTGGATACCTTTTTATGTCCCTGATTCATCTCTTTTTCCAGTCTCACGTTCTTCATTTCTATCTCATTTCTATTATTTTTGCACTTCATCCACCAAAATAACTTTCTGCTAATGCTTCTTTCCCTTTCGAAAATTTCTTCTACTTCTAGAACCCTGTTCTTGATGTTGGATACTAAAGGCACCCCTAAGGCTGTGTGAAATGGAAGGATCACAGAGGAACTGATGGAAACCTGGAGTCTAGATCTGTCTGGTTGTGCTGCCCACCGCCCAGCTTGAGCAAATTGTTCATCCCCTGTGGGCCTGGGTCCTCATCTTTAGAGCAGTGGAGGGCCCTAAATCATTTCTGCTTCGTGATTCTAAGTGTCCTGGCTCCAGCCAGGTTGTTATAGGAACAACAGGAGAGAAAGGGGTATTTTGTAGAATTATCCACTTAATACAATAATTTAAGTAGGACTAGTTTTGCTAAATGGAACCTTTGACCTTTGGCTCTGTAATTTTATCCCTGTAGAGTTCCATTACTTCAAGAAATTGAAACTGGCTGAGGTGGTTTACTGATTCTTATTTGGCTGTGAAAGTCAAAGTCAGCAGTGTACTTGAATTTTAAATTATTATTATTATTTTTTTTTTTTAGAGAAAGCGCAGTTCTTGGCTCTTTTGCAGGTTTTTGAAAGACCCTCTTCATTTTCAAGAATACTTGCAGTTTTGATCCTCTCTTAAATGATAAAAATATATTGTACACCTTGTTAGGTTGGCTGGAAAAAAGTTGCAACTTGCTGAACACGTTATTAAAATAGAGAATTATTTTGATTTTTGGTAGTATAAAACTGTAAGTGTTCAGTTAGCAAATTATGGCTTATTGATTTACCAATGTGGAGTAATGACAGAACATTTTATAGAGTTGGTCCCTGAGAGTGTCAGGGGCCTCATTTCTAAAGTACTCAATTCAAATGAAAAGAATTGGATTGGAAATGGAGAGATTAGGTTCTAGTTCCAGTTTTACCACAGTCTTCCTCTGTGATTTTGCACAAATCCTACCATCTCTGAAGCTTTAATTTCTCATCATATAGAATGGTAGATTTTTTGGTCCCTAATTTGTACACAGCATTTTCTGTACATAATTTGTACAGGAGCACCTTTAGTTATCATGGCCACTTGGGAAGCAAGAAGGAAAAACTTTGTGAGAGTGGTGCTCACCAGGGCACACAGCTGGCTGGCAGCAGAACCCTGCTTTAATTGCAAGTGTCTCTGACTCCAGTTCTGTGTTTTTCCCATTCCAGTGTAGCGTCTCATTGCTCATGATCATGTCTCTTCACCTTAGAAAATTGCTCTCCTCTGTTATTCTGATCAGTATTATAAGGGAATAACCGTCTCTCTTACCTCTCACAGAAAGTACCGAAATCCCACCTTATGTGATGAAGTGTCCAAGCAATGGTTTGTGTAGCAGACTTCCTGCGGACTGTGTAGACTGCGCAACAAATTTCTCCTGTGTCTATGGGAAGCCTGTCACTTTTGACTGTACAGTGAAACCATCTGTTACCTGTGTTGTAAGTACTGCAGCTTACTTACTCTAAATAAATTCATTGTAAACTTCGAGTTAGAAGTGCAGTTTAGACTTAACTATTAGGGGGAAGAGACTGAAATAATTTTTTATTCTTTTATGACTGCCTTGTTGAGTATGTAAGAAATAAAAATCCTGTAGTCCCTTTCATATCAGATCGCTACTGTTCCAATTATTGTAATAACTGTCAAGCCAGTTGATGTCAGCTGAAAATGCAGGTGACAGAAATGTTCCTTTGTAGGACTTGGGTATCTAAAACAGGTACAAATTGTTCAGATGGTTTTGCATTCTTAGCAGTGACAACTAGCTACAGAGGGGATGGTACAGAGGGAATGGTAACGTCTTTTTACCATAGATGAGCATTAGGCTAGGGCTGAGGAACCTGGATTCTGCTCCTGACTTGCAGCTCAGTGACCTGCAGCGAACATACTCATCTGTTCCTTCCAGCTATCTGTGACTGACACTTTATAAATTTTCCTTTGCTCTGTATTACAAAAGTGTACATGCTAATTATGAAAAATTTAGCTAAGCAAAAGTGATGAAATAAGTGTTATTACCCTGAAATAACCTTTGTTATTTTGATGTGAATTTATCTAGGTTTTTTCCCTTAGGTATGCATATTTGGGTATATATTTTTATGATTACGGGGTGTCATACCACATACATTAGTTTTGAATACATATTGTTTTGGTACCTATTCTTCTGCCACTTAGAAATTTTGTGCCATATGAATGTGTAGGCTTATTGACATATTAACAGACTACCTACCGTATTGTGATCGATTAGTTCTGTGTCCTTTGGTACATAGGATCAAGACTTCAAATCCCAAAGGAACTTCATCATTAACATGACTTGCAGATTTTGCTGGCAGCTTCCTGAAACAGATTATGAGTGTTCCAGTTACACCGGCTGTATGACGGTGTCCTGTCCTCGGCAGCGTTACCATGCCAACTGCACAGTGCGGGACCACATCCATTGCTTGGGTAAGTCAGAGTTCAAGGAAATCTGTGAGCAAAATATTTTTCTTTAAGTTTACTTAAAGACTTTAACCAGGAATTTGACATTTAAATTAAATAATTTAATCAGACACATCAGCTTTTTAGGTGTACCAAGCCTCATTAATAAATTCAGTAAACTAAAACAAAGCCTCCATAAAATGTGCAATTCTATCTTCTTTTAAAATGTAATGTTTGATAAAACAATATGTAAAATATAATATACAGTAATTGAATTTCACCCAAATTAGCCCAAATTAACCACTGGAATAGCACCACTGCCATTGCAACCGCCCAAGTGCTTTGCCTTCATCCAGTTGTACTACCTTCTTTTCAGAGGTCACCACCCCTTTCAATTTTTCTATCATTTCATTTTTTATATTTTTTATAGTTTTATCATGTATATGTAAGAAAATATAGTATAATATTCAATAGTGCACATTTTAGAACTGTATCAAATGATAGCATTGAGACTCTATGGTCTTTTAGGACTTATTTCTTCTCACAGTCATGGCTGTAAGATTAATCCATGTGACTTCTCATTTATTTTTCTTACCTCTGTATAATAATCTATTGTAAGATTGTATAACAGTTTATCCGTTCTCCAGTGTATTTGGATTATTTACCATCTTTTGCTGTTGCAACTGCTGTTAAACTTTCTGTCCATATTAATATCTTTTGGTTGCACATGTGCAGGAGTTTGTCTAGCATATACTCTCCAGCATGTGTTATTTTCCAAAATAGTTATATTAACTTACATTCCCACCAGCGTATATAAATGTTCTTGGTGATCCAGATGCTCTCTAATACTTGTTAGCCTTAAGTTTTGTCTTTTTCTTAAAGATTTCTAGGATTCTTTTATATTTTGGATAGCTTAGGTGTCCCTAAAGCCCTCTCCCAGATTTTGACTTTTTTTTTTTTACTTTATTTATGGTTTGTTTTGATGAACAGAACTTTTAAAAATGTAATTACTTTAAGTTACTTCATAGTTAGCCCTTTCTTGTTGTTTTAAGAAATCTTTTTCTACCCCAGGTTTATAATGACAATTTCCTCTATTTTTTTTTTTAAAGTTGTAAATTTGACCTTTCTTAATTTGGGTTTAAAATCCACCTGGAATTGGTCTTGGTAGATGGTGTGAGATAAATTCAACTTTACTTTTTTCACCACCTAGAGAGTCAGGTGGTGATCTGTGTGAGACTTCTATCCTACATGAAGTTTTACATGTGCTTATATATTTTATGTTTTATAAAACATTTTAAAATCACCTATAATTTTATCATCTAGAGGTAATTAGAGGCCTAAAATTCTGGTCCTTGGTTCTCTCTTCTTTTCCTACCAGACGATTTATCTGTCTCAGCATCACACCGTCTTACTTATTCTTAACTTCACCGTAAGTCTTGATATCTGGTACAGCATTTCATGTTCTTGAAGTTGGAACCATAACTTATAACTGATTTAAATATTAAATCCATGCTTATAGGTGGTAAGGACTTTCTTTGTACTATTCACTGTAGTAAACATTGATTACTGTAAAGAGAGTTGACTTTTTAGATGTTAAATTGTGAAGCCATTAGTTACAATAAAGTCTCTGTGTGAGAATATTTTTGTACCCCATGTTTCTATGTAGAGCATTTTCCTTTTTTTTTTTTCTTCTCTCCTTCTTCTTTTAAGGTAACCGTACTTTCCCCAAAATGCTATATTGCAATTGGACTGGAGGCTATAAGTGGTCTACTGCTCTGGCTCTAAGGTAAGTTTTGTTACTACTAAGTTAGAAATGCCATTTGGATTTCTTTGGGGTCAGTGGAATCTTCCAGACATTGAGCTCAGCCAAGTCGATGCTTCCCTCAGATCCTACACATATTAAGTAGACTCTAGGAAACATAACTGCAGGGAGTTTAGGTGATCAGACCAGTATCTTCATGGAATTTGATAGCAGACATGTTAGCTTTTCTCCCAAGATGCCTAATTCCCATTGTGTATGTTCCATGAATCAGTAAAATGCTGTGGACTATTTAAAATAGGTTTACGATGTATATTTTTAATTTTAAGTAACTTCTTATTCTAAAAAGTAATAGATGCTCAATACTGAAAACTGGGAAAACAAACGACAAAAACATTAAAAATCACCTGTAATTTCACCATCTAGAGATAATTATAGGCCTATAATTCTTACATTAAAATGTGTTTATATTTATTAAACTTTTCAACAGTTCTTTAAGAAATTATACCAGTTCTTACCAAAGGGAAGGGCAGGTAGGACCCTGGTTAAATGATTAACTGATGAAAAGTTTATACCATCTACAGTTGAAGTCTTAGAGTTAGCGCCTGAGACCTGCAGTGTGGATAAAGCAGAATCTCTCAGTCTCGCACTATTGACGTTTTGGGCCAAATCATTCTTTGTCTTGGGGCTGCCCAGTGCGTAGCAGGATGTTTAGCAGCATCCCTGGCCTTTTACCTACCACTTGTCAGTAGCAACCCCTCCCACCTCCTACCTGACTGGAAGGTATAACTAGAAAGTAAAAGAGGAGTCCAAGATATTATAGAAAATGAGATACAACAAAAATAAGGTTTGGTAACTGGCCACAGTCTTTGTGAGCAGTGATTCGAATTAAAACTAACAACTGGCTTCTTTTGAAATAAACTTTTAAACTTGGAATAATTTTAGATTTACAGAAAAGTTGCAAAGATAGTAGGGAGTTCTATATACCCCTAACCCAGTTCCCCTACATTGTTAATATCTTACGTTACCATTGTACATTTAACAACTAACTTTTAAAAATTGGCCTCGTGTGGTGGCTCACACCTGTAATCCTAGCACTCTGGGAGGCCAAGGCGGGTGGATCATTTGAGCTCAGGAGTTTGAGATCAGCCTGAGCAAGAGCGAGACCCCATCTCTACTAAAATTAGAAAGAAATTAGCTGGACAACTAAGAACATATAGAAAAAATTAGCCGGGCATGGTGGCACATGCCTGTAGTCCCAGCTACTCGGGAGGCTAAGGCAGGAGGATCCCTGGAGCCCAGGAGTTTGAGGTTGCTGTGAGCTAGGCTGACGCCACGGCACTCTAGCCCGGGCAACACAGTGAGACTCTGTCTCAAAAAAAAAAAAAATTAAGAATAGCTTTCTTCTCAGAGTTCAACATCATTTCTCTCAGAATATTCGCTGTAAATGAGATAACGGCCAGAGTCTGCCTCCCAGTACGGTGCAGCGGGGAGGGGTGGGGGTAATAAGTGGAACACAGGGCCGGCTGTGTGTTGGTGATTATCGGAGTTTGGTCATGGCTCCTGTTCTCTTTACTTTGTACTTTTATATATGTTTTCAAATTTTCCATAATAAATATTGTCCCAATATTGTTAAATCTTAGAATTTAAAACAACCTTAAAAAACACTCATTCCTTCAGGTATAACCCTGATCATTGTAAAAATAAAAAAGTCACTCATTCCTAACACTAAATTTTTAGAAATGGCTAAAAAAATAGAGAACATGGACACCCGATCTAAGTCATCCCGATGGTGTTTAGGCTGCCTAAAGACTCCAACTCCTGGCTCCTTGGTAGTGCAGTTAGACTGGGTTTTTGTTTTGCTTCGATTAAAAAGCAATGAGATTGATTACTTTTTTAAAAAGAGAATACATTAGATTTTAGTACAACTAAAAATTGTTAACTTTTGACATTTAAACAGTCTTGCCCATGATTATTTGGTGTCGTAAATTTGTGAAATAGTCATTTGTGTCACAGATACGGGTTATGATAAATCTGAGGCCCTTTCACAAATACGACTTAGTGCAGTTATTAAACCACAACTGGCTGCAGCTGGGGTGGAGACAGTCTTATGGAAGCCAGTCTGGTTGCTGTTGCAGCATCACCCTCGGTGGGTTTGGAGCAGACCGTTTCTACCTGGGCCAGTGGCGAGAAGGTCTCGGCAAGCTCTTCAGTTTTGGTGGCCTGGGAATATGGACACTAATAGACGTCCTGCTAATTGGAGTTGGCTACGTTGGACCAGCAGATGGTTCTTTGTACATTTAGCTGTGGTATGTGCTTCAGAAAGGAGCAGTGCTTAGTCCTTTGCTTGTAGGAATTGATGTCGTGAGAGTGATATATTTGTATGTTTTTAATGTACAGCATCTGTACTTTGCTTGCCTTGATGAAGGTAAAATAAAGAAATGAAACACTGAACCATGCTAATCTGGAATTTTTTTTTATTTGCCTGAAATATATTTTTTTTCTGTGAAAAAATTTACTTAAACCAGGAGAATGAATTCTGCAGTGATCGGGAATCCATTTCACTCCCCTGACTTTAGTTTTGTGTTGTTTATGTCAAACTGTATCACTCTTGTCTCCAGCCTGAATGTAATCTGCCTTGAAAGCCTTTCAGCTCTGACTGCAGGAAGTGGGAACTGTTTTTCCTGTTGGCTAATTAAAGTTATCTACCTAAACTTCAGTCATTGTACGTTTTGCAGTATAATCTGTGTGTAGTCTGGCCTGTGTATGTAATGCTTAAACTACAGAACTTATGTGTCTCGTTGTGGTTTGAATTTTCTTAGTAATATAAAAGGTTGCAAAAGTACTAAAAAACCAATAAAAGTACAAGTTACTTCAAGAAATATTGTAGACCTGTTTGCTGTTCCTCTGTAAAATATAATCTTGAATAATCATAACAACTTACCTTTGTTATTAAATAACATGGGTTTTTTTAGGGCATTACTCCATTCCAACGGATATAGTTATTGACATAGTGATAGTGTATAAATTGTTTTTGAATCTTTATAGATCTATTATAGACCTTTTATTGCAAGGAGAAACAATCCAAAAAGAATTTTCCTCAAGGTTGCTTTTGAAACATTTAAAAATTCTTAGTATTTTTCCTTTCATATTTGGTTATCTGAGTTACCTCCTTTTAAACACCACATTAGTTAACCAGCATATTAGATCTCAAAGGATATAAAATATCTTTTGGGAATATCTCCATAAATCTCATAGAATGAGCCATATTTTCTTCATCAGATTATTTATTAATTACAATTTACCTGAAAGGTGAATTAAATCACTTTGGCGATAACTGGCCATTTAAGAATGGGCTACTTTTGAAGCACAAGGACGGACCTTTCTCAGTGTTTCGGTGTAGCCGAGTAACAGTTCCAGCTCTGGTCACTAGGTGGTGCCTCCCTGTCACATTTGCTTTCCCATCCTGTTTCCAAAAAACGGCCAATCTTCAGTTTTTCCTTAGGAACGAGTCACCGAGCATGGGCAGTGCTTCAGGATGGGAGTAGCCCAGTTCATGTGGACCTTTTTGAAGACAAACACACACTTTAGTATTTATGAGAGTTGGTTGTGCAGGTATTTCTTTAAAAGAGGACCTGCTCCTGCAAGAAGCAGCCCTTTGCTAACTACAATAAAAATTTCTGCATCTTCTTATTAGCTCTATGTAAAAGGAAATTTCTAACATTTCCCTGTGAAGCAACCACACGAGGTGGAGCCACGAATCAGTGGGAAGTTAGTGGGAAGTTCACGCTGCTCCTGGAGGAAATCTGTGGCTTCCTTGATGAGTGGCCGTCTTTATGGCTTTGGGGCCTGAGTTAAATAATGAAGCTGCAGTATTTGAAAGGGCAAACCTCAAAGATTCAGTATCCTTGAAAGGAGGCCTGAATGAACTTGTTCCCAAATCCTGATGTTTCCACGGGAGATAGCTGTTGGCATCTAAAGGATGCGAAGCATTCGGGGATGCTTCATAGCAAGGATATATGGAGCTGATGGCCTGAGACAGAACTGGCAGGAGATATGAAGAGATTTTTCAAATACAATTTAGACAAATTTATGAATGATGAACTCACACATGGCCCCTAAAAGAAACTGCAAAGTAAAACTACATTTTAAAAGGGCTCCGGGGGGCGGGGGGGTGTGATCTCTTGTGGCAAATCCCAGGGGCCTCAGCTGGCAGCAAAATGCCATGTCTGGGTCTGACATTGAGGTTCTATTCCTGTGTGGTCTTACTCTGTTTGGGCAGCTATAACAAAATACCATAAACTGGGTGGCTTAGAAACAACAGAAAATTATTTCTCATAGTTGTGGAGGCTGGGAAGTCCAAGATCAAGGTGCCGGCAGATTTGGCATCTGGTAAGGGTCCACTTTTGCAGTGTCGTCACATGATGGAAGCACGGGGGACTCTGAGGTCTTTTTATGGGCACTAATCCCATTCATGAGGGCTCCACCCTCTTGACCTAATCACCTCCCAAAGGCCCCAACTCCTAATACCTTCACTGTCAGGGTATGGATTTTAACACGACTTCAGTGGGGCATAAACAGTCCACAGCATGTGTGCTGTGAGATCTGCCTAGGGGGCTTTAGATAGGGAACCTGTTTACATAGGTTGGGCGCCATATCAGTCAACCATCCTCCACTGATGGTTCTCTAGATACTCAGAATTTGTCGCTGCAGCACCCCCTATGTCATGATTTCATCCTAAGCGTCTGTACCTTGCTTTGTCAGCACTCCTCCCTTTGCCCCAGTAATTCCTCATGGGAAGGTGCAGTATTATTTATTTCTGTCCCCCGCTTTGTCCCTAGCACATTGTCTTGCACACAGAGGCTGTCATGTATTTGCAGAACTAATGCCAGGGGTGTCTTGAAAGTTTTGGGGGATTTTGTAGAATTCCAGGGACCGGCAGTTGAGGTGGCTGCAGGGAGCTGATATACAGAAATTGGCTTCGAGTAAATATTTGCCTGTAGCACCATGGTAATTTGATTTCTGCCCATTGCTGAGGAACAACTCTGGTTTATAGTGCTTATAAAAAGAAATTTTTAAAAAGATCTTATGCTTCAAGATTTAAAAATGTGAAAATATCTCCTCTATGCCACACAACTTAGTTCCCCTGTATGTTTTTTAATACCTTATGCCAAAATTGCATTTATTTTTGGCATCTCATCAGCTAAGGAATATGCAAATGATTTTAATTCAGCGTGTAAGCAATGAGTAGAAAATGAGCTGTATCTGATGCAGCTTTTCAAATACAACATCAAGAGAGCTTAAAAATGAAGGCAGATTCCTTCATTCCTATTTTTAAGCTTCTCCTCTGTCCACGCTATAACTGATGAAAGCACCTCTTTTTTTTTTTTTTTAGAGATGGGGTCTCACTCTGTTGGCCAGGCTGGAGTGCAGTGGTGCGATCACAGCTCACTGCAACCTCAAAGTCCTGGGCTCAAGTGATCCATCTTAGCTTCCTGAGTAGCTGGGATTACAAGCCAGTGCAACCATGCCTGGCTAATTTTTTTTTATTTTTTGTAGAGATGGGGTCTGGCTATGTTCCCCAGGCTGGTTTTGAACTCCTGAACTCAAGCGATCTTCCAGCCTTGGTCTCCCAAAGTTCTGGGATTACAGGTGTGAGCCACGATGCCCAGCCAAGAAAACTCTTTTGATAGAGTATGAAATATCACAAAAGTGTCAGAGGGTATCTAAATTTTTTTTATTGTATATACTTAGAGTGTTCAACATGATGTTTTGATATACATAATGAAATGGTTACTACAGTCAAGCAAATTAACATATTCATCATCTCACTTTTACCCTTTTTTTTGGTGGGAAGACCACTTAAAATCTACTCTCAGCAAATTTCCAGTACACAATACGGTAACTATGGTGCTCGTGCTGTACATTAGCTCTGTAAGTTAGTTTTATAACCTAGGCAGATTTCATATAAAATCTTAGATGTGAAATATTGACATTGTCATCTATAAACATAACATTGGTTTTATGCAAAATAAGGAATGTTTGGCTGAGACAGACCCTGGATGTAATTTACTAAGAGGCTCCATGAGGGCAGGGCTGTGGTTCTCTGCAGCAGCCCAGCTTCCAGCGCCCTGCCTGGCACACAGTAGGCGCGCAGTGACTATTTGATGAATGAATAATGAGAAAACATTGGGAGTAAGCTAAACACCTAACGGTATTGCTAAGTATCATTTTTAAATAAAATGATAGAGTGAATCTGGATTACTACATTTCTCTTTTCAAATACTTAATGGTATGAATACAACATAGTAAAAAAACCAGCACCTCCTTCCCACAAAAAACAAGCAAAAAAACCTCTGAAAACAAACGAGCAAAAGGACACAACCAAATGCCAAAACTGTCCAAAAATGTTGAGTAAGGAAAGAAAAAATTATTGCTATATTGCAAAGCTACTCCCACAAATGGTCCTGGTGAATCAACAAAACCCAGGAACTCTCACGGGTAAGAAAAATAGATTAATTGGGAGAAGAGGGATATCCTATCTTTTTGCCTGTTACCCCCGGGGGAAGTGGAAAGGAGGGGAGAGACCAGAGGGAGAGGCTAGTGAACACCCAGGAGGACTTCTCTGATGGATATGGAGAGAGGATCCAAAGCCCCGGGGACCCTCTCGAGTTACGAAATCACTCCCTAACCAGGGAAAGGAAAGCTTAGCTCCGGACATTTAGAAAATTTTGGAAATCAGAGACCAGATATTGCAGCAAATGTACACTCTCAGCGGAGCTGCTCCCTGCCTCACTCCTAGTAATTGGGCCACAGAACATTGAATAGAACACAAAACACAACTTTCAAAATGCTCAGAGAGAAAATATAAACAGGAATTCCTTCGCACAATATCATGGAATTGTCCACTCACACGAGAACAAAATAAAATGACACACCACCCGCTGGAACGACTGTAATAAAAAAGACAATAGCAAGCATTGGTGAGGACGTGGAGAAATCGAAACCCTCGGATGTCACTGGTGGGGATGTAAAATGGTGCAGCCCCTTTGAAAAACAGTTTGGCAGGTCTTAAAAATGTTAAACATAGAGCTACCATGTGAATCAGCAATTCTACTTCCAGGTATATGCCCAAGAGAAGTGAAAACATGTGTTGTAAATGTTGTCAGCACGAAAATAGAGTCAGCTGGGTTAAACCCTAACAAAACGGGGCAGAAGCCGCTACAGGAGGGGCCCTCAGGCACGCATGCCTGTGATAAGAACTGCTACAAGAGCTCTATGGGAACCACAAATTTCTAAATAAGTTGCTTCTGTGAAGACATCTCCCCAGCGACAGCCAGTGTTACCAATGAGTAATTGCCAGCTCCTGCTGTGAACATCAATGACCAGTGGTTTCTGTCCCCAAGCCCCTTATGTAGATTTCTCCTTTTTGTCTTTATAAGCTTGCCTTGACCCCAGACTCCTTGGATGCGCCTGTGGTTCACCATAGCATGCGTATCTCAAATTGCTGTCCCCCACTAATCCCAAATGAACCCTTTCTTTGGAAAGCCTGTCTCTCTATTGTTATCTTAGATTGACAACATACTCTCAAAAACTTGTTCATAGCAGCATTATTCATAATAGTAAAAAAGTAGAGACAACCCAAATGTCTAACTGATGAATAATACATAAACAAAATGTGGTATATTCATATAATGGAATATTATTCCACCTTTAAAAAGAGGTAATGATACGTGCTATAGCATGAATAAACCTCACAAACACTCTGCTAAGTGAAAAAAAGCCAGTTATACTTTAAGCTGGTGAATTTCATGGCATATGAATTATTTCTCCATAAAGCTATTTTTAACAAAAGAAATGGCTCAGCACCTGTATATACATATTACAGCAGGTGGAACGAGACAACACAGAAGAAAGGAAAGGGAAGAAGGAATATAGTCTGTAAAAGAAAGATGAAGAGCTCATCTTGAGGAAAATTTAACCCAAGAAACAGAAGATAAGTGTCTACCAAATTTTTGTGCTATAGAGCACTTAAGTGCATTCTTTCATTTAGCAAAAACATCCAGCCCCTATTATGTGCCATTCATTTTCCTACATATTAGCATAGAAGGAAATAGCAGTAAGCAAGTCCTTCCTTTCATGGAGCTTATATTCTTGCGTACAAAAATACAAGCACAAGGATATTGATTCCCATTGAACCCCTTCCATCACGGAGGGGACATTGATTTGTCCACACTGGAACACACACCTATTCTGAATGTGGCTTTGCCTTCCCTAGACTTAGTCACTGTTTCACACAAGATTGTTTCTGATCAAAGAACTCATTTCACAGCAAAAAAATGTGGCACCCACAGTGAGTTCATTCCAAGAAAGTGGAAAATGGCCCTGATAGTAGCTAGGCTGTTATTTTAACCACTAAATATAAAAAATGCTCACAGAATACAAACAATATTCTTTTTTTCTAGTTTCTTAAGGCGAAAGCTTGAGTCATTGATTTAAGATGTTTCTCATTTTCTAATGTAAGTATTTAATGCTATAAATTTACCTCTGTGCTTTGGGTATATCTTACAAATTCTGTTGTATACAGTTAAAGATATTTTATAATTCCACTTTGAATTCCTTTTGACCAAAGGATTATTTTAAATTAATCATTTTGAGTGATTTAAATGATTTATTTAAAATGATTATTTAAAAATATTCCTAAATATATGGGTATTTTCAAGATATATTTTGGTAATTAGTATCTAGTTGAATTTCATCGTGGTAAGAGAATAAAATTATATTATTTTAAATTTGTTGATTTGCTTTATGGATCAAATGTGATCTCTCATAATAAATGTTATATGTACACTTGTACACTTGAAAAGAATGTGTATTTTACTGGTCCAGGTAATGTGTTTTATAAATAATAACTAGATCAGGTTGGATGACAGTATTTTTCAGGAGTTTTGTATCCTGTCAATATTCTCTCTACCTATTTATCAGTTACTGACAGAGAAATGTTGTAGTCTCCAGCTATTAATATAATAGTGGATTTATATATTTCTCTTTTCAGTTCTATCAATTTTTGCTTAAATATTTTGAAACTGTATTGTTAGGCATACACATTTAAGATAGTGATGATTACTTTTTTAATGTGACAAAATGTACATAACATAAATATTTAGTATTTTTAGGTGTACAGTTCAGTGGCATTAAGCACATTCACACTATTGTGCAACTTTCACCACAATCCATATCCAGAACTTTGTCATCTTCCCAAACTGAAACTCTGTCCTTATTAAATAATAACTTGCAATATCACCTCCAACCCTTAGCAACCAAGATTCTATTTTCTATTTCTATGAATCTAACTACTCTAGGTACCACACATAGGTGGAATCATACCAATATTTGGCCTTTTGTATCATGATGTCTTGAAGATTCATCTCTATCATAGCAAATGTCAGAATTTCTTTCTTTTTTAAAGCTCAATAATATTCTGTTGTGTGTACATACCACATTTTTTCTATTTATATGTCGATGGGCATTTGGGTTGTTTCTACCTTTTGACTATTGTGAATGCTGCTATAAATACTGATGTACAAATATCTGTTTGATTTCTTCCTTTCAATTATTTTGAGTATATACCCAGAAATAAAATTGCTGGATCATATGGTAATTATATGTTTAATTTTTTGAGGAATTTGTAATGTCTTCTTGATTAAATGGCTCCTTTATTATAATGTAATGTTCCTCTTTGTCCCTGGTGTTCTTCCTTGTTCTAAAGTCTACTTTTTCTGATATTAGTATAAACACTCCCATTTTTATTTTATTAGTTTTTGCTTGGTATGTCTTTTTCCATCCTTTTATTTTTGTAGCCTATCTATATTTAAACTGAAGTTTTAATTTATACTTAAAATGAATTTCTTTTAGACAGCATGTATTGGGTCTTAGCTAGTCATCTAATCTGACAATCTCTGCCTTTTAATTGGGGATTTTAGACCATTTACATTTAATGTTACTAGTGACATGATTGGATTTAATTCTACCATGTTGTTGGTTGTTCTCTATTTGTTCCATCTGTTCCTTTTCCTCTTTTCTCTCTTTCTTTCATTTTTTCTTTTTTGTCTATTTTAGGACTAGTTGAAATTTTAAAAAATGATTTTCGGCCATTTTTCTTCACATTTTTTCAGCTCTACACTCTCACTCCTCTTTTTCTGAGACTCCAATGATACAAATGCTAGATTTTTTTTGTTATTGTTCTGTAGGTTACTGAGGTATTGTTTATTTTGTTTGTGTGTTTTCGTCTATTTTCTCTCTGTTGTTCAGATGGGAAATTTCTATTGATCGTCTTTAAGTTCACTGATTCTTCTTTTCTCTACAGTCTCCAATCTACTACTGAGCCCATCCAGTAAGCTTTTAATTTCAATTATTTATTTTTCATTATATAATTTCCCTTGGTACTTTTTTATATTTTTATTTATTTGCTGATTTTTCTAGTTGTTGTCTTAAGAGTGTTAATAATTGCTCAATGAAACATTTTTAGATTGTTGCTTTAAAATCCTTGTCAGATAATCCCAACATATGTCATCTCAGCGTTGGCACCTTTTGATTATCTTTTCTCATTCACGTTGTAAATATCCTGATCTTGGTATAACGAGTGATTTTTTAATTGTACCCTGGACATTTTGATATGCAGTTGTAAGATTTGTCTAATCTTTTATTCTTCTTTTTAAATTCTTCTTTCTCTTGGGTGTAGTCTACAGGTCCAGGTCGGGGTACATGCTCAGCTCCCTGTTGGACCTCACTGACACCACCCTGACAAAAGTGGAATGCTGGCTTATGCTGCCTTGTTGCAGATGGGTATCACCTAACCATGAGAGTCCTTGAAAAAGCAAGCTGTTGTGATATGAACTGTCTATTAAGGGACATATTGCAGGATGTATGGGTGGCTTGTAGGAGCTGAGGGCCTCAATCTTACAACTGCAAGGAATTGAATTCTTCCCATAATCACATGAACTTTAGAAGAAGACCCAGAAAGGAACACAGTCCCACCAACACCTGGATTGCAGCCTGACGAGACCCTGAAACAGAGAATCTAGCTAAGCCATGCCCAGAATTCTCATTCACAATGTGTTATTTTAAGCTTTCAAGGTTCTGGAAATTTGTTATAAAGCAATAGAAAAGTAATATACCCTTTTTGTTGCTCTTCTTTATTCCAAATGTTCCAAGTTTCCTTCTGTTATAATTTCCTTTCTGTATGAAGAACTTCCTTTAGCAAAAAAAAATTTTTTTTTTAAGAGATGCAGTCATGCTACAGTGCCCAGGCTGGTCTTGAACTGCTGGGCTCAAGTGATCCTCCCACCTTGGCTTCCCGAATTGCACTGGGATTATAGGTGTGAACCACTTCACCTGGACAGTTTTAAGTTTTTTTTATAAGTCTCTGTAAGTCTTCTTTTCCTGATTTAGAGTTTCTATTTTTTCTTTTTCTTTTTTTCCAGAGTATTGGTATTTACTTTTTGGAGCATTTTTATACTACCTCCTTTAAAAATCCTTGTCAGATAAGTATAACATCTGTATCATCTTAGTGTTGATGTCTATTGATTGTCTTTTACATTCAGATTGAGATTTTCCTAGTCATAGTATGATGAGTGATTGTCGATTATAACCAGGACATTTTGAATGTTATGTTATAAGATTCTGGTTTCTGTTTAAATCTTATTTCGGCAGACAGTCAACCTGTTCAGGTCCAGAATGCATGTTCTGGCACACTTTTGTGGGCTGTGGTTCAAGCACTGATTTAGTTTGCTACTCTGGTCTTCCCAGCTTATGTGTTGCCCAGAGGTCAATATGAAATGATAACAGTGTTTGACACTGTAGTTCAGTTCTCAAATCTTTCAATGTGTTGATTCTTGTTGGTTATGCATGGACTGCTTGAGGGTCTGCCCAGAAATTAATACACAGATTTAAAGAATCCCTTTCTCCAATTCCCTCCTCTCTATAATCCTCCCCACCCCTGCTTTAACTGGGAGGGGATAGGGCACCACCTCTTTGTTGCTGTTTGCTTAGTGCATGATGGGAATGGTCACAATCTCCGTAGCCAAAGCACCAGTGGGGTGGGAGAGGGGCACCACTTCTTTGCCGACATTTGGCTACTACAATACAGGGATGGTAGACGGGGATTCACTCTGCAGTCTCCACAATGACAGGCACAGGGGGAGGGGTGCCACTTCTTCTCATGTTAGTGCAGGATCAGAACAGTTGACAGGGCTTCACCCTGAAGTTTGCTCAAAGTCCTGGTGTGGAGGAGAAGGGGTTCCTTCTCATTAGTGCAGAGCAGGAATAGTCAAGAGATCTCCACTGACAGTCACCAAGGCCATACTCCAAGTGGGGAGGAGGAAGGGTGCCTCCTCATTAGTGTAGGGCAGGGCTGGATGACAGGGCTCCGCCTGCAGTCCCGGCAGCTGCAGTGCTAAGTGAGATGGAGGGCGGTGCACCTTTTTCTGAGGTGTTCACCTGGAGTAGAGTGTGTTCCATCTTGCAGGACTGCCCTTTATCAAGACCTTTGGCTGGAGAGTGCAAGCTTTCCTTGGAGCTTTTGGGGGTTTGGTTTGGTTTTGTTTTTGCCTGTTGTCATTTCCGGGTATGGGGCACTCTAGTGCTCAGGCAAAGATACGCAGGAAGGGGGATAATCACAAGACATTCACCACCTGGTTGTTCCTCGAGGCTCAAGGTCCCTGGCCAGTTCACTTCTCTTCTCCACCTCTCAGTCTTCTGGTGGTTGCTTTATGTATTTTGTCCAGAGTTTGCGTAGAAATAGTGGGAGGAATAGGATGGGATGCGATTACTCCTCTTTGTCTGGAACCATAAGCTATGAATTACTTTTATGTGTATTAAAAATAGGAAGAGTCTTTTCTATTTACCTCCATTGTTACCATTTCTGGTGCTCTTAATTTCTTTGTGTAGACCCAAGTTTCTGTCTGCCGTCATATTCCGTGTAACAAAGAGTGAGGCTCCATTTCTATATTGGAGCCTCTTTACAGCTTTCACGCCTCATTCTTCCTTCTTCCCCTTTTGCCCCACATCCGGGGCAAAGGCCTATAAGAGAGGTGATAAGAACATCTGCCCCTCCCTTCCCTTGGTGCCAGAAGGAAGTTAAAACCCCACAAACCCTACCCTGTGTGCTCGATCCCTTTCCTCAATCCCACCCCCTAGCCACAACAAGGCCAAGTCCACCAACTGCTGTGCTCTTGCCATTTGTACTGACGTACACCTGCTCCTTTCTCCCCAGAAAGTCCCATGGTGTGAGTAATAAATATTCCCCTATCTTCTTGGTGCATGTGGCCTTATCAGTATCGACCTTTGAATTATTCCATTGGCAGAGGGCCCAACCCACCTTCCTCAGGGTGACCATAAAACACTCCTTCTGCCTGAAGAAATTTCTTTAACATTTCTTGTAATTCAGCTCTGCTGTCAATGAATTCCCTCAGCTTTTGATTGTTTGAAAATGTCTGTATTTTCCCTTAATTTTGAAAGATATTTTTACTGAGTATAGAATTCTGGGTTGAGCATTTTTTCTTTCAGCACCTTAAAGATGCCACTCCATTGTCTTTTGGCTTGCATAATTTCTGATTTCTGATCAGAAGTCTTCTGTAGTTGTTATCTTTGTTCCTCTGAATGTAATGTTCCCTCTTGTCTCAGTCTGCTTTCAAACTTTTCATCTTCCACTTTTAGTAGTTTGACTATTTGTATAGGTATGTGAGGTTTTTTGATTGTGGTAGTGTTGATGGTGGGTTTTTTAATTTTTATTTTTGGTATTTATTCTGCATGGGGTTCTCTGAGATTCTTGGCTCTGCGGTTTAATGCCTATTATTACTTTTGGAAAATTCTTGATCTTACCTCTTCAAATATTTCTTTTTCCTCATTCTCTCTCTTCTTCTGAGACTCTAATTATATATATGTTAGACCATCTGATGATGTCCTATAGCTCTTGAATGTTCTGTTTTGCTTTTGTCACTATTTTCTCATTGTGTTTCTCTTTGTATAATTTTTATTGACCTATTTTTAAGTTTGTTGATTTTTCCAGAGCTGTATTCATGTTACTTACGTGCCTGTCAAAAGAATTCTTTATCTGTATTATCATATATTTTATTTCTAGCATTTCTATTTTACTTTTTCTTATAGTTTTCATCCCTCTGGTGAAAACCCCATCTGTTCATGCTTGTTACCTCCCTTTCCACCAGATACATTAACATATTAATTATAGTTATTTTAAAAATCCCTGTCTAATGGTTCCAACTATCTGGGTCATCAAGTCTATTTCTGTTGATTGCTTTATCTCTAGATTGTTTCCTCTTACTTTTTTTAAATTGTAATTTTTGATTGAATGCCAGGCATTGTGTGTAGAATAAGAGTAGAGATTGAGGTAAATAATATTCACCCCTGCAAATTATCATGTCTATTTTCTCTGGCTTTTAGTAAGTAAAGTTGAATCAAATTAGTTAGGAATTGAGCTGGGTTTGGGTTTTGTTTGTTGCTATTGCTACCTTCAGTGCTGTTAAGACTTTAAATTTTTCTAAATATGGAATTCTTCTACTTTGTACTTACATTGGGGGCTCGGGTGCTAGATGGTTTGTTTGTTTTGGTGTTCCTGATGTTCCCTTTACATTTTAGCTATTTCTGCATGACCCTGCCACAGAGGGGCTCTTTCTATGATCTCACCTCTCCAAGGATAGACTCTCTTTACTTGTTACTCGGTGCTAGGCTTATAATGAGAGGAGAGTTTCTCTGTTGTCCTGATCCAACCTCATTCTTGGACAGATCCTGAACCTCAGTGTGGGGCTGTCTCAGCATCTCTGTCCTTCCTTCCCATTAAATTCTGTGACATCGTATATTTTATTTCTAGAATTTCTATTTTACAAGAAATTAAATTCTGCCTTGTATCCATGGTTGGTCTTAGACAGGAGTTACTTATCCTCTTCTCCTTCAGCGGTAGCAGACCTCTGCTTGCTATTGCTATAGGATCCCGGGCCCCAAATTGTGTCTTACTCTTATCCCAGAAATAGGAAGTTTTTTTATCTACCCTTCCCATGGTAGCAATGGATTTTTCCCTGTGTCCTTGGGGCTAGAGTTTTCTCACCCCTCTCCCAGAGGCAGATGGGTTTTTCTTCTGCTTTCTACAAAAGAAATGGATTTTCCTTGTGCCCTGTGGATAGGAGGATTTGGTGCCCCTCCCTCAGTGTCTTAAGGCTTTTGCTGCATAGAACGGAAGGATCTGGGGGACATGGGTCAGGCTTTGTGCCTGTCCTCCAACAGCAGCCAATCTTTTCCTGCACACTCACATGCCACTGAGGGAGCTCTCCTAGTCTGCTGCAGCTCCTAAAATGTCTCTTGATAACACTCAAAGATCTTGAGAACAAGCCCAAATTCCCTGAAGTCTGGGAGTTTGCTATTCCAAACTTAAATCCTAGGCCACACTTGACCTTAAATAGTTTGCTAAAATTTTAGCTGATATCTTCATACCTAATGGTGGCCACATGTTTTTCCTGCGGTCAGCCAAAGGTGAGACAGGCCACGTGCCTGACGTCTCCCTCTTTGGAATTTAGCTTATTTGGTTGCCTTGCAGCCTCAGATCTCTGATAGACTAAAGAAAAATTATAATTTTGGTACACTATCCAGATTCTTCTCATTGTTCTTTGCAGTTTTCTACATCCCACATGGAAGCAGAAATGAGACGTTTTAAAATGAGATGTCTCACAATCAGTAACTCACTCTAATTTGTCTACAGAGCCATCTATCAAGCACATTGTGTGAACTTTTTTTCCCAATTATATTCTATATTTATGAAATGATTTCCAGTCATGTTTAAAAGCTTGAATGATCTTCTTTTCTTTTTGTTTTGTAACCTAGTAACCAAGGTCATTAATGAAAGTCATAAATTTTTTTCCTTTGAAAAAAATTTGAGTCAACACATAGTAAAGTTAGTTTTTTTCTTTCCTTTGGAAACTCTTGCATTATCTTATTTCAAATTTATTTAAGCTCTCCGTAAACAATTAGGACAGCATCTCCCATGGATTTTAATAGATCTTATCATATGTTTTATTTTTCTTTTGTATGAGATCTGTTTCTCTGGGATAGTTAGTTCTGGAGTATGCACATAATGATAGAACATTTTTGTGATTACTTAATGTTCCAATTTCTATAGCTGTGTAACAAATTACCTCAAAGCTGAGCAGCATAAAATAGTCGCTTATTTTCATAGATACTGTGGATCAGACATTTGGACAGGCACAGCAGGAGGGCTTGTCTCTGTTCTGTGATGCCTGGAGCCACAGCTGAAAGACTCAGAGGAGGGAACTGGAATCACCTAGAGGTTCATTAGTCACATGCCTGGAGGTCCCTCTCCACATGGGCCTCTCCGTGTGGCCTCTCTGCGCTAGTCTGTGCTGGGCTTCCGCCCAGCATGCTGGTCGGTCACATAGGCTGTGTTGCCTACTCGAACCTGGCTCCAGAAGTCCTGCAGCATGGCTTCTACCACAATCTATGAATCGAGTCAGTTACCAAGGCCCACCCAGCACCGAGGGGGGTAGACACAAACTCTGATTCTTATTGGGGGGGTAGGAAGATTCAAGAAAAGCATATACAACTGGAAATATTATAATGGCCAATTTTAGAAAATATCTTTTGCTACAATTAATCTCCTAAGTCTTTCAAAAGATGGAGAAAAAGAAGGAAAAGAGGAGAAAAGAGGATGAGAGGGAGCTGCCACAGTCCCCCTTGGAGCCCCTTCAGGGTCCCTCAAAACTTCCTAGTTCTTTTTTCTTTATGAGGATGGGTTATTAATTTGTAGTTATCCTTTTGTTTGCAATATCAACAAGTGTTTCTGTCAAAAGAGTTTGTATTTTCGTTTGTTTGTGTTTCCAAGGATGTGTTAACCCTGTGTTCTTTCTAGGGTTATGCCAACTAGCTTTTATCCAGCAAGGTTTTGCACCTCCTGGCCCTGCTGCAAGACATATTGACGGGAGGCGGTCAGGAAGGCCCAGCGTGTATGTGCCCAGCACAAGTCTGAACTCATCACTGACATTTTTCTTTTCTGACCTGGGTAGATTAATTTAGGTAGAACATTTTAGAATGTGAATTGAGTTTAGAGATCTCCTTGATTTTTTTCTATTTGCTTTAAGATGCCTCTCAAAAATAGCAATCCTATCTATGTATGTCAAAAGTTACCCAAAGTGGCCACTGTAACTTCAAATTGTCATTGGTGAAATAAAGTCATTTACGTGAGTTAGAATTATTATATGAAAACATGAATAAAGCAGGTGTTTGGCCTGAGAGAGGCACACACTTGGGCAGAGATGATCCCATGAGAACTGCAGTAGTTGGTAAGAGCGATGTGTCCACACTCCCAGAACCTGTCACCAAACACGGCCTGAGGACCCTCCTGTTAGCTGTCTGCTTTCCATGTCTTGAGTGTTGTTCATCAGTAAGAGGACATCCCTGGGGAGAGGACAGACCTGGGAGCTGCTGGACATCTGCCCCCTCCCCACAGACGTCCTCCTGCAGACAAACAACACTCAGTGCGCTGACGGGCTTACTGAAATATCTGGAACGCAGACTCAAACTTACCTCCAACAGATGGTGACTCAAGGGGTCTCCGATGTGCTTGTGATTAACCAATCAGTGTCCCAGCTGAGGACTGAGGGTCCCAGCCAAATCCTGGTAGAACCTCCACTTTTTGAAACCCACCAACCCAAGGCCACCAGAAGCATATCCGTCACCAAAAATGGCCAGTTTCTTTAGCTTGCTGCAACAAGAGAGAAACTTCACTCCTGGTGCATCTGAACCCTCAGTGGTTCTTACCTTGCTGGGCTGCTGTAATTTCCCACTAACGGTACAGAGCTATCGGCTGTGCGTGCGAGAGGTGCCCTGGGGAGCCCCACTGCACTGGCAGCAGGGGACAGCCACGGCCATGTCCTCTGCCTCGCAGCCTCAGTGTGCTGGGCCTCAGAGGCACAGCACCAGCCCCTCCTGCTTTTGGACATGCCACCCCAGCCGCAAGGGTCACTGCTCCCTGCAGTTGCCCCGGGAGTTACCTCCGTGTCCGTGTTTGCTCTCTTCCCCTTTCAATCCTCCAACTGCCTGTCTAACCTCCTTTGGCTTCATGCACCTAGTGTGATTTCAGGGCATTTTTTTGCTTTATTTTGAACTGGACCCGACACACACGACTCCTTCAGAAGTAGCATGTGTCCCCTCTGCCTGCTCCTTCCTTCCTCCTCCTTTCTGGCTGGAGTGGGGATGCACTTGTCACACAGCCACGTGCTCAGGGAAGTGGAGCAGAAAGACAGCCAGTCCCTGAGGACACACAGAGCTCGCATCCCAGTTCTGCCTTCTTTTCCATGAGACAGAGATAAAATTCTTTCTAGTTTAAGCCACAGCTTATTACTCACAGTCTAATGCTGTTCCTAACTGCCCCGGCCCTTCAGGGTCCGCCACAGCACGTCCTGGGTAAGGGGACAGCTGGTATCTGGTTATATGGGAAAAGAAAGTCTTGGAGGAAAAGTAACTCAGCTAACTTTTGATGTAATAGCCATGAAAGCATTTTGTAAGTAGATAATGAAATTAGACATTGAAAGATCTTTGCTGGTGTGCCACACTGATGAGGGAGGCTGCGGGTCACCGTCGGGGCCTGGGCCAGCCGTGACCCTCTCCCTCTCTCTTCCGTGCCAGAATGCAAGTGATGTGAGAGACCCCCTTGGGAGGGTTCACAAGGAGGGAGGCAGCAAAGTGGGAAGCTGAGGCTCCAGAGTTCTCAAATGCATCAGCGTGATCTTTAACAGCTTAGGGTGTCAGTGTTTCCATCTGTAAAATGGGGGTATTATCAGGAGCTATCTCATGGGGTTGATATGGACACCGAATGAGACAGTCTATGTGAAAGTCAGCACAATGCATGATCTCCTTAGGTGATATTTATGATCCACTCTAATTTACAAACAAAAAAATTGCCCCCTTTTATGCATTTACTATTATTAGTGGCAATGATTTGTCCCTCTTCTCACAGCTTACAGTGTTCTCCAGGTTGACAGCCACCTAGAGCCAGGGTTTGGGTCTCAGCTTTGCAGCTCCTGGCTCTTGGGGGGCTGGAGGACTGAGTCAACTCTCCAACTCCTGGAGGGGCCTGCAGACACAGAGCACCACGTCACTGATGGCATTTCTGTGGATAGGAACGGCCCGCCCGCTGCAAGCGCCCCGTACCCGGCAGCAGGTGCAACTCAGAAGGCTGCCTGGCGGGCAAAGGCGCCAGGCACAGGGCAACGAGCGGCTGCCACCTCAACTCCTGCGTGGAATATGGTGGGGTCAGAGGCAACAGTAGCTCCAAGAGGCTGGATGTCTGCAGGGCTGTGGTGTGGAAACGCGGCCAGAGCGTGAAGATTGGCCACACTACATAGACCGGTGGCTGCCCGAGGTTAAGCAGGTTCAAATCCCTGCTTCTCTGGATCCCGGCTCCAGCCCTCTATCCCCACTTCTGCAGATTCTTAACTAAGGGGATTACGATGCAATCAATTATGTGTCAGCTGACCTGGAGCATTTCAATTGATTATGATGATGCTCACCTCGGCATTTTGCTATAATTGATCCCCATATATCTTTGTGAATCGCTTCACCCACACAGTTACAATCGACCATTAAGAGCAGATGTGAGGCTGAAAGATGCAGTGACCTGGAGTCATTTCCTGTAGGGACCAAATGGTCACACTGCTGAGGTCATCCTGATCGCAGCCCCACGGAATGACCCATCTTCTACCATGAAGACCTGGAGTCACCAACGAAAATTAAATTGTGTTTTGAATATTTTGGTTAAGGATAAAAATGTTTCCGACAAAATGTTAATTTGTAAGTTTGAGTGATTACGGGGTAACCCAAGTTATTTGGAAAAATTAGATTTCATTGTTCCCTGCCAGGGCCGAATTAATGAGATGTCACTGCAGTAAACTCACTCTTTCATCAAAATCTCCTTCATGATGTGCAATCTGAGGGTGTCAGACTTACAGTGGCCAGAGCCATTCATCTTGCAATTAACAGATTTGTCTGTTTCTACAAAACACGCATCTTCTCTGGTACTGGATGGGGCCATCGCCTTGTCCTGTGTTATCACCATCACACACTCGCACGCACACACTCAGCCATCGCGCCTCCCCTGGGCAGTAAATTAGATCTTATTTCACCTACCTAATGGCGATCAATCGGACAGCAGTGTACGCGTTCTACATGTGGTTTCCAAGGCCTGTTTGCTGTTTGGTCGATGGCAGTGGAGAGAGTTTATGAAGCAGGAAAGACAGACAGGGAGGTGAGGAGACAAATGAGACCAGTTCCTTATGGGAATGAGGTTCCGTCATTTTTCCCTGAGTGGCCTAAACGTGATGTTTAATAGTAGCTGTCCTGTAGTGAGCTCAGCGCCACACACAGGGTTACGGATCCCAATAGTCTGATCTTACATGAGACATCTTCAGGGGCCATTTTGCACTACTTCAAAATGCTAAATGAGGCCAGACATGGTGGCTCACGCCTGTAATCCTAGCACTCTGGGAGGCCGAGGCAAGAGGATTGCTCAAGGTCAGGAATTCAAGACTAGCCTGAACAAGAGCGAGACCCCCATCTCTACTAAAAATAGAAAGAAATTAGCTGGACAACTAAAAATATATGTAGAAAAAATTAGCCGGGCATGGTGGTGCATGCTTGTAATTCCAGCTACTTGGGAGGCTGAGGCAGAAGGATTGCTTGAGCCCAGGAGTTTGAGGTTGCCGTGAGCTAGGCTGACGCCATGGCACTCACTCTAGTCCAGGCAACAGAGCAAGACTCTGTCTCAAAAAAAAAAAAAATGCTAAATGATTATGCCCAATTTGGGACATTTCTGTTTAAAATCTGGCTTCCCAGTGCAACCCCTGCCTGTGTTGCCTGCTTTGAGGTCAGAACATTATCATGGTGAGCAGCTAAAACGGGTGAGAAAAGGGGATTCTGGTGAGTTATGTGTTCTGGTTAACTTTTGTGGATATCTAATTTTCAAAGAATGTAAGTGCATTAATTTATGTAACTATGGATCTCTAGCTATAACCCCTATTTTTTCCGTGACTGTCTTTTACAAATCTGAGCCGGCGTGCCTGTTCCTGGGAGATGTCCCTTCCCTTGGGGGAGCCGCTTGTGTTCCCCCACCAGGACAGGGCTGGAAGTCAAGTCCATCATCCCGCAGGATGCGGGGCTGCGACACCTCCTGCCCCTCCACTCAGCTGTCCCACCTGCCTCCCCCACTGTGCAGCCATTCCTGCGGCCCAAAATCCTGCCATGGCTTCTCATGGCTCCAAGGATCAAGGTCAAAGTCCTGGAGGGACCTACGTGCTGTCCGCGCCACCCCGATCTCCCCTTCCCACACTCGCCAGCTCACTGTCCTCCTACCTGGAACCTTCTTCCTGGTTGGCTCTGCTCTTTCTACAAGTTTTGGCTCAAATATCACCACATCTGGGGCCCCTGCCTGAGCCCCCCGGGGCCCTTCCTTCATGAGGTGGTGGATTATTAGTGTGGTGATCTGTGTACCTCCGCTTCCCACCTGCCTAGGAGCCCCACATGTGCCAGGGTCATCATTTGATTCTCAGTGGCCACCACAGAGCTCTGTGCACAGCAGGTGCTCAGCACTTATTGGATGACCAAGCCCACGAGGACCTTCACATGGCCCCACAGTGGACGCGCAGCGAGCACCACACCTGCCTTCAGGGTGGACGGTGTCCTCCTGTGGCTGCAGCTGAGATGGTTTGGGGCATGTCTGGGGAAGGGCAGACCCCGGCAGCACCTCCATGTGGCCGAGGCAACATTTCCCCAGTCTGGGGGCCTGGGGGCCCCACTGCAGCACCATGGGGGGTGGTGTCTTTCTGGGGAGGTGACAGCCTGATGACATGGATCTTGTTCCCAAGCCTCTGTGGAGGACAGGAGCCAGCCTACCGAAGCCCACCCCTTGGTGGGTGTTCCTCCATAGTTCCCACCTGAGCCAGGCGAGGAGTGACCCCAGGATTGTGCTGTTTAGTCTTTGTTGATTCACTGTGATCATGTTGCTACCCTCAAATGGAAACCTCCTAGAAGCCCCATATTGTCTGATTTTCAAAGACCCCCTGATGTGTCAGAGCTGGTTGTGAGTTTTGAGAGCTGAAAATTCACTCCTAGAGGAATGCAGGGTGTTGCAGAAGTAGCCTGTTAACCCTCGGTCGTCCATCAATAGGGCACCCCACCCTGGAGCAACAGCAGAGCACGGGTCCTGGGGTCCTGGGGTCACTTTCACCAGTGGGGAGCCTGCTAGGAGCTGACTCTGAGGACCCCTGGGCTTTCTGTCCTTATTTTGCTGCCTCTGGGCAGCTGAGCCCACCCCAAACACACCTGTGCCTTCAGCCTGGCCTGGTTTTCGCAGACAGCACCTGACTGCTGTGCGGCTCTACCTTGGTGCCACTGGCTCCAACACTCGGATCCAGACCCCGATTCTAACTCTGCTGCGGTGCTGTGGCCAGAGCCACCCAGGCCCGGAGCCTCAGCCTAACAGAGGCCGGGCTTCAGAGCCCTGGGCACAGGCTCAGGGCACTGGGGCCTGGGATCAATTTCAGATCAATTCAAATTGACCCAGCTCCCCCTCTCTAAAACATGCCTCTGAGAGCAAGAAATAAGCAAGATGTCATGTGCCTGGGGAGTGGGGAGTTGAAAATAGACATTAGCGATCACTGTGACATGTGGAGAAGGCTTCGTCCTGTTAGCTGCTGGCAGGAGATGGCTCTTATGGAGGGAGAAGGGGTGACAGACTGGGGGAGCGAGGCTGGGCCAAGCCTGTTCCAGGGGCAGGAGGGAACCCAGGGGCAGGATCCGGAAGAAGCAGCAGTGAGAGGCTGCAGGCTCAGTAGGGTGGAGACAGGACACACTCAGCATGGAGGAGGGGCTTTGGAGGGCACTGCAGTGTCCCTTCGGTGGCCAACTGCCACCTGTCGTAAGTGGTGAACCTGCACCCCGTGCTCTGCTGCTCCAGGAGAGGCTTTACACAGGGGGATTTATTTTAGGGCGGAGAGGCTCTCGGAAGAGGGAATAGTGGGGTCCCTGCATTACCAGTCCCTTTCCCATGCTCAGTGCCTAAGTGCTTTTTAGATTTTTTTTATTCTATTATTATTTTTTAGTGACAAGGTCTCGCTCTGTCACCCAGGCTGGAGTACAAGGGCATGATCAACAGCTCACTGCAGCCTTGAACTCCTGGGCTCAAGCCATCCTCCTACCTTGGTCTGCCAAGTAGCTGGGACTCCAGGTGTGGAACACCACGCCCGGCTAACATTTAAACTTTTTGCAGAGGCAGAGTCTCGCTGTGTCGCTCAGGTTGGTCTCAAACTCCTGGCCCCGTGCCCAGCCCTAAGTGCTTCTTCAATAACTCTTCTGAACTCGGGCGGTTTTCTCCCAGATCCCATGGTTCATTTATTCCACAAACTGATGAACGTGGGCTCTTTGTCAGGCGCCAGGACAGGACCAAGCACGGATCCGTGGAGGGCAGACGGGCCAGTGAAGATGGAGGCTATCGCCAGGGGAACATGGCTCTGGCTACCTGGAGATGGTGGGGACAGAGAGGGCAGCTGGAGGCAGGACACTCTCTGGCTGGGCTCTGTGGCTCCCACCTGCTTGCCTGGGGCTCTGTGCTCCCCAGGCTGGAGTGTGCTTCACCCCGCCCTCTGGGCCAACCGATACTCACACTGGCCTGCCGCAGCCAGCACCACGCTCCCAGACTGCAGCGTGTGCCTGGGATGGGAGCATCAGGTGTGAGCCCAGGCACCGGCCTGACCCAGGCTCCGAGGGTTCAGGACCTGCAGTCCTCCCGGGCATGGCCCCTGCCTCTTAAGCTCCAGGCCTCCCTGGCAGGCACAGGGTTCTTCTGGCCAGGGAGCTGGCATCCTTACCTAGCAGCCAGCTCTTGCCCCGCACACACGGAAAATGAGGCAGATGACATGATAAATGTGTGAAAAATACTCCTGCCCCCTCCTAGGTAGGTTGTTACTATTATATCGTAATGACAGCCGGAACTTGGCAGGTGAGAACCAAGTAGTCATGGTGCTGTCTCTGCAGGGAGGGGTGGGGGTGGAGACAGGTCACAGCTCCTGCATCTAGAAAGTCATGGCCCGGCAAAGCCAGCAGAGCCTCTGTGAAGGCGCCCAAACCAACAGGGCGCTCCCCACAACCTCCCCTCCCTTGGCGGCAGCAGGCACATCTGTGGCCCAGGAGCACGAGGCTCATGTGTGAGGCTAAAACCAGCAAAGCATTTTACATAAATTTGAATTTGTCACCAGCATTTAAATATTGGGAGATTTAAGAGAAAACTTGGATTATCAGCACTGCATCCCTCATCTCTGTGTCCCTTATTTCTCTGTCCTATATCCCTCTCTCTCTCTTCCCTGAACCTCCCACCCCTCTTCCCTGCACCCCTGCATTCCTATCCCTGTCTTCCCACAGCCGCACTCCTTATCCCTGCGATCTCTTCCACCCATCCCTCAAATCTGCACCTTTTACCCCGCATCCCTGCATCTCTGCATCCGTGCATTCCTGCGCCCAGCACTGTTCATGCCTCCCCTTGCTGGTCCCTGTGTCCCACCTAACCCCTCCCTGCCCAGATGCCCTCATCCCTGCACCTCTCATCCCTGAATCCTTCATCCTTGGTCCCTCATCCCTCATTCTCACACCCTTGTCTCTGCATCCCTACACTTCTCTTCCTCTTCTTTCTTCAGTGTGCCAAGGGCTCTTCCTCCCCGCTCCTTAGGCAGTTCTCAGCCTCGGCAGAGGGTTCGGGCGTTCTTATCCCCTTTGGCAGGTGCTCAAAGTCATCTCTTTCTTGCTTGGGGGGCTTTTAGGGTTTTTTTTAAGGGTCTCTCTCCTATAGCCTCCCCCAGCCCTGCGGGTCATTTCTGGAGCAGGGTCTGCCTGGTCAAGATGACCTGAACTCAGACCCCTTCAGCTGTGTCTCCTTTGTCCCAGTGACAAGTCTGTTGTTCCCCTCAGCCCCCTAGCGGCCAGCCTCCCTCTTCCACTTTGAGCAAGGTCCGGTCCATGCACATGGGCTCCAGGGCAGAGCTCCCCAAGGCTCTCCTCCCTGCCTTGGTGGTGCCCGGACCCTGCAAGCCTCTTGCGCTGGGCTTGAGAGGGGACAGGTGTGGGGAGAGGTGGGCGGGCAGCCCCTGCTCCACTCCCCACTGTGGAAGCAGGGATGACATCCCAGAGCTCCTGTCAAACTGTCTCCAAAGTTCTCTAACAAGAACTCCTCACTTCCCAGCTCCCTGATCAAACTCATCCTTCTAGAAGGGCTCCAAGTGGCTTAGGGACCTCTTGGCAAGTCT
>CAUYSK010028931.1:0-19067 GCA_963575035.1 Avahi laniger | reverse complement strand
AATTAATTTCTTTCTATTTTTGGTAGAGATGGGGTCTCGCTCTTGCTCAGGCTGGTCTCGAACTCCTGAGCTCAGAACGATCCGCCCACCTTGGCCTCCCAGAGTGCTAGGATTACAGGCGTGAGCCACCGCGCCCGGCCCCTTAATTTTTAATTGTAGTAAAAAACACATAAAATTTATCCTCATACCTTTTTTTTTTTCTCTCTTAGAGACAGGGTCTTGCTATGTTGCCCAGGCGGGAGTGCAGTGGCTATTCACAGGCACAATCATTGAACACTACAGCCTTGAATTCTGGAGCTCAAGTGGTCCTTCTGCTTCAGCCTTCCAAATAGCTGGGGCTACAGGCACTCGCCACTGTGCTCGAACCCTCTTAATCATTTATTTAAGTGTACAGTTCAGTAGTGTTAACCATATTCATATTGTTGTGTAGCAAGTTCACAAATCTTGCCTTATTTAACTCTGCAAAATGCTGATTGCCTGAAAGTTGTTAACCCTGAGAAAGGCTGCTCCATCTTAATCTTTAAAAACATTAAAGCTAACTTTCATAGGAAGTTTCCTATGTAGCAGGCACTGCTCTGGACACTTTTCATGCATCAAGTTATTTGATTCTTACACCAACTCTGTAAGGTATGTGCTATGATTGCCCTTATTTTATAGATGAGGAAACTGAGACACAGAGAAGTTATTATATACTAAGTTATCATGAGTCACATGACTAATAAATGGCCTCCCCTCTTCAGATTCTTTGAACCATTATCTTTCCTCTGCAAGATTGTTGCCTTCTGGTTGGTCATACAGTAAGTAGTTCTTTTACATCCACCTTAGCAGGAGAATTGATTTCCTAGGAATCCAAGCTAAATACTTTTTTTTTTGAGACAGGGTCTCACTCAGTTGCCCTGGGTAGAGTGCAGTGGCATCATCATAGCTCACTGCAGTCTCAAACTCCTGGGCTCAAGTGATCCTCCTGCTTCAGCCTCCCAGAGTGCTAGGATTACAGGTGTGAGCCACCACACCTGGCCCAAGCTAAATACATTTAATGTAGATAAGCACCCCTCCCCAGCTCAAGCATTATTAATTTTTCATTGCATGGCTAATGTATTATTAGATGCACAGGTAACCCTCATAGCTAGAACCACACCTGTCTCCTTTCTAGCTTCTCTCTGGAAGCCACAGGATTGGAAAACATTCAGTAGTTAACAAAGCTTGTCTACTAGAACGAAAGAGCCAGGGTAAAAGAAGATTCATGGCTGGGGAGAGCAGAGGTCTTTTTATTTTTACTGGGATTTTAGAAGAGCTGAAAGAAGTAGGGATGTGTAGTGGTGGGCCCTGAACAAGCTATAGAGGAGTAAAATTTAGAGTGAGGACATCCAAAACAGGAAAGAAGAAAAAGATGCCAAAAGAATTATGGTAAGCAGGCTATATATACAATGTTTCTTCATTTTTCATTCCCTTTGTCTTGATATGTTAAAAAAAAAAAACAGGCCTCACCCCTACACTGTAGCTCACAATGAGCTATTCTTGCTTTAGGTAGTCATTTATCTTTTAGAGTAATTAAGAATTGCTTTAAATGTCTTTTGTATTTATTTCATTTAATACCATTTCTGGAGATCTTCATTTATTTCTGCAGTTTCTGTCTGGTTTCTTATTCCAGGGGTCAGCAAGCTTTTTCTGTAAAGGCCGTAAATAAGGTTGGCTTTGCTGGGCTCGGTGGCTCACGCCTGTAATCCTAGCACTCTGGGAGGCCGAGGCGGGTCGATCGCTCAAGGTCAGGAGTTCGAGACCAGCCTGAGCAAGAGCGAGACCCCGCCTCTACTAAAAAATAGAAAGAAATGATCTGGACAACTAAAAAAATACATGTATAGAAAAAAAAATTAGACAGGCATGGTGACACATGCCTGTAGTCCCAGCTACTCGGGAGGCTGAGGCAGAAGGATTGCCTGAGCCCAGGAGTCTGAGGTTGCTGTGAGCTAGGCTGATGCCACGGCAATCTCTCTAGCCTGGGCAACAAAGCGAGAATCTGTCTAAAAAAAAAAAAAAAAAAAAAGAAAGAAAGAAAAAAGATGGGGTGGAGAGGAGGGTGAGGAAATGCAAGCAGATGATTCTTGAGCAGGTTTCTGAGCTAACCAAGAAAATGACAAGCAAGAGTTTGTCAGATGAGAAAAGGGCAGATGCTAAAGCGTGCTGCCTGCAGTAGAGAGAGTAACGTTGCAGTGACCCAGAAGGGGCAGAGAAGAGCGTGGGCTGCCTAAAGGACTGCTGGGACCTGGGACTGAATGGCATTTAGAGTCTCGCAGGAAAGGGAACTGAAAAGGCAGAGAAAACTGTATCTTTAAGGGCCTAGTATGCTATAGTGAATGATTTAAATATTTTACCGGAGACTCTCAGGAATCATGAGAGGATTTTGAACGAGAAATCTGGACGTTAGGTGACGCTTATAGTGATGTTGAGGACAGAACATAGTGGCAGATAAAGAGCCTCATAGGAGGGTCACTCAAGTGACTCAGAAGACAAAAGGTTAATGTCTAAACACATTAAGGTAGTGGCAGAGGGTACAGAAAAAAAGGGGAGGAATTTGTTCACGATTTGGAAGGAGAATTTGAAAGGACATATCAACTTGGATGAGGAGTTGAGGAAAAGGAGGAGTTGAGGGAGGTTCTGCAGAATCTGGCTTGAAGAGCCAGGCACAGTGGCAGGAGTAGTCCTGGAGCGAGGAACCTATGAAAGGGGCAGTCTGGGGAAAGAGGCCGACTGCAGTTTATAGGTGCCCTGCCTACAGACGCGTCCCAGAGCGCAGGAGTGGGGATGCACCAGGGGGAGGGATGCACCAGACCATTAGCACCCTATTCCCACACGATGAGTCCATCAGGTTGCTTTTCTTTCTTCTGCTACTCCTTCCACTCTGGCCCTTCCCTCGATGTCAACTCCGCTGGTGAGTGACGGAGTAGATAAGAGAAAGAAAAGCACCTGGCTACCAGAGCCAGTTCAGCCTAGAAGGTGAACAGTATTTGAGGACTTGGAATTGCTCTAGGGTGGTGTTTCCCATACCTGGAAGTCCACTACAACCATGTACTCAGGAAGTGTGTCAAAAATACAGACGCTAGAATCTACCTTATATCACCCGTAAGAGAATCTGTGAAGCTAGATCCAGGAAATATTTTTTGTTTTGTTTTGAGACGGGTTCTTGCTATGTTGCTCAGGCTGGTCTTGAACTCTTAGACTCAAGCAATCCTCCTGCCTCAGCCTCCCGAGTCACTGAGATTACAGGTGTGAGCTGCCACACCTGGCTTGCAGGAAATATTTTTTTAATAAGCTCCCCAGCTGTTTTTTAACGAGGAATGATCAATATTAGTAACTTTAGGAGGGCCAGGGCATGCAACCTGTGCTGTTGCATGGGGCTTTGAGTTCAGAAGAGCCCTGTTACTTGGTTTAATGCTGTCACTGTCTTGAAATTCTTAATACTTTGAACTGTGTTTTGAAAGTGAAGTCCATGGGACAAAAAACATGGGCAGGAACAGAGGACATATATACATATAATATGCATCTGAGGTTGCCTTTGCAGGGAGCCTTTGCAGCTAGATGAGACATTGAAACCTGTCAGGGAAGGAGACCTGTCTTAGGGTGTGTGGAGTGTTGCTGATGCACACATGGACCAGTAAAAGTCACGTGGCTTCTAGGTGGCAGAGTCTGTATTGGAAGACAGCCTGATTCCAGAGCCTGTGTGTTTAACTACTGTCCGTGCAGCAGAGAAAGAAAAGCAAGTTTCTAACTTAGGCCGTGTCCTCCTCTCCCACCTTCAGCATCCCCTCTGGAATGCTTCTCTCTGAGGATTAAGGAGGGTAATAATATCTCGAGATTTTTCTAAGGATTAAGTGGGATTTAATGTGTAAGCATCGGTGCATAGTAGGTACTCAATAAGTGCATGTTTCTTTCCCTTTCCCTGTGACTATGGCCTGACTTTAATTTTGAGGATCCCATTTTCTTCTCCTGCTTTGTGAATACAAAGTCTGGAAAGTAGGTATTCCTGCTTCCTATACTGGAGCACACATCTGCTCTCAGGTAACCGTCAGGGTTGGGGACGGTAGCACAGTATTTCCTTTTTTCTTAAAGTGAAATCCATGATTGCTTCAGTATATTACTCCGATCAACTAAAAAATTTCTGAAGAGTCAACCATAGAAGTGAAATGAAATGACTTGAAGGCATAGTTTGCTAGCATCCCTTTATATGTCTTATGTGGCTCTCCTGAAATTTCTTTTCTTTTTTTTTTTTTTTTGAGACAGAGTCTCACTCTCTTGCCTGGGGCGAGGGCCGTGGCGTCAGCCTAGCTCACAGCAACCTCAAACTCCTGGGCTCAAGCGATCCTACTGCCTCAGCCTCCCGAGTAGCTGGGACTACAGGCATGTGCCACCATGCCCGGCTAATTTTTCCTATATGTATTTTTAGCTGTCCAATTAATTTCTTTCTATTTTTGGTAGAGATGAGGTCTCGCTCTTGCTCAGGCTGGTCTCGAACTCCGGAGCTCAGAACGATCCGCCCAGCTCGGCCTCCCAGAGAGCTAGGATTACAGGCGTGAGCCACCGCGCCCGGCCTCAACTTACTTTTTGAAAAAAATAATTGAAACTTCAAGTACAACTTACAACTTTAAGGCTAAAGGGTTGAACACAGGTACCTGAATTTCTTGGCCAACTTCTAATCCCAGGGCAGTGGGGTGTTTAATCTGAAAGAAAACATAACGTATTAATTGAGGTGCATAATTACCTAATGTCCATGGAAGTACAAATTTTTCCCTAAGTGGAAAACAGCTTTATTGATTTTTCTGTTTGTAAAATCTGTTAATTACAAAGATTTAAAACATATATTCAGAAGAATGTAAAAATTATCCAAAACCCCTCTACTTGAGATAACTACTATTAACACTTCAATGAGTATCCCTTCGAATTTCTATTTAGTAAGTTTATATTGCATTTATAAAAGTGGACCTCTCGGTGCTTGCTGTTTTATAATTTGCTCATTTTTCATTCAATAATAGGTTAAGGACGTCTTTTGCAATTAATACATGAAGGATTACAGTTAACCATTCAAACTATATAAATTATTTAGCCAGGCTCCTAAAGATGATCATTTAATTTGTTTTAAATTCCAATGCTGCAAATGTTAATGATTGGTTAATCTAGTTGAAAGGTATATAAGTGTTGAGCGTATTATCCTTTCAACTTTTCTGTAGGCTTAAAATTTTTCAAAATAAAAACTTGAGGAAAAGTTACAGTATAGCACTGATCATGTATTCATCTACTCTAATTATCTACTCAGAAAAAAGTCCTACTTGTGGAACTTCTAGGTTCATAGACATTTACCAACACTTTCCAAAAAGTTTGTCCCAATCTATCTATACTTCTATAATAATGAATGGAAATGTCCATGTTTTTTCCTATCGACACTGGGAATTTTCAACTATCTGAAAGTTCAAATTATCTTGATTTTATTTGCATTTTAAAAAGTTGCTGTTGATCTTCAGTATCTTGGTTGGCTTTTTAAAAAAATGATTTGTCTGTTCATGTTCTTTGCTCATTTTTCTATTGATAATCATCATTCTTACTGATCCGCAAAAGCCCTTTGTATATTAAGCCTCTGTCATATGTTATAAGCATTCTTCTCTTAGATTATTGATCATCTTTCAACCTTATTGTGACTTTTGCCATTTAACTTTAAAAAATTATGAGGTCAAATTTTATCAATTTATTTATATTTTTGGTTTTGACATCATGCTGAGAAAGTTTTCCCCAGTACTAAAATTTCAGTTTTTTTTTTTTTTACATTTATCTCTTTAATCCAGATAGGATTTTGGTATAAAATGGTATAAAAATGAGGAGAGATCCTGCTTTAAGATAATCAGCTGTACCAATATGATTTATTAAATAAAGTTTATTTCTTCACTGACTATAATACAACTTTCAGTATGTAATATAGTCCCATGTCTACAGCTGGGTTTATTTCTGGTCCCTTTTTTCTGTTGTATGAATTATATATTTCTGAACCAGTAATATACTGTTTTATTCTCTATAACTTTAGATTATATTTTAATATATGGTAAAATAGACACTCTTATTACTTGCCCCATTGTTTTCTTGAATTGTCTTATATTCTTATTCTTCCAGATGTATGAATTACAATAAAAATTAAATTTAAAAACATCCTAAGAATTACATTGCCATGACTGTCTAATCAGTGGAAAATTGGGAGGACAGGGCTATATGTAGGTATTTTTAGTAACTGCTATGTGCTAGGTCTAGATGTTGTTCTACTCAAAACACTCAGAATGTTTCTATTCCATCATAGAAGGAGAAACATAAATATTTGTGGTAAACATTGTAAAACCTTTTGCCAAGAGCATCTCTGCCATTTTTGTTTTCTGTCTCTAGGTTAGCAATAGATAAAGTGTACAAATCTCACCAACCTAAGTAATTTCAATATGGTTATTTTAAGGTAGTTATAAACCTTTTTACCTTCCGTTGATCAAGTTGTGTGTTATGAAGTAGTACTGCAGTCATATTTGGATATAATTTTACCATTACTCCACTGTCTCTACAAAAAGGAAATAAAAAGCCTGGTTAAAACAGTAAGTACCTGTATATCAACTGACAGATAAAACTGATTATGTTTTCATAGGAGAAAAAAGTAAAAAAAGAAAAAAAAAAATCAACTCTAGCGTATGTTTTAAATATAAAAAGTGTAATTACCTAGAACAGGTACTTACTTTTCCATTGAAAATATACCCTATGTTTACATACTTGTGAATCAAAGGACAAAAGAAAGAAAAAACGTGCAATAAAAAAGCTTTTAGAATATATATTCTTGTTCTATGTTTCTCTTCATAATTTCTAAACATTTTTGAAATGACATTAAATATTTTAAAGTAGTGCAGAATATCATTAACCTATTAGGTAGTGATTTACAGAAGGTGGTTAGGTAAACTGGGATACTTATTTCATTAAAAAGCTTCTTGGCCTTTTTTTCTCTAGTCTACTAAAATAAGCCATCCCATTTCTTTTTACCTGCAATATTAAACACATTATCCCATTGTTATTATTCATTTCAAATAGCTTTGAACATTCCTGCTGCATCAGAAAATCTCCTTTTTTTCTTCAGGGGATTTTCTGATCTTCAAAGTATAATCTTTTTAGTTGGTAAAAAAAAAAAAAAAAAAAGAAAAATGCTTCCAGGTTGAAAATGGCATTTAAAAATATGTGCTAATTAAGCATTAAGTAGCATTACTATCTTTCAAACAAGCCACCAAAGCTAGGCATGGTAGTGTGTGTCTGAGTCTGGGAATTCTAGTCCAACCTGGGCAACATAGTGAGACCACATCTATAATGATAATAATAATAATAAACAAACAAATAAACATATTTTAAAAAAGGAAATATTGCTAAGTCTATCTTGTACCTGTTTATTGGGAAAAATTTTTTTTTTTTTTTTGAGACAGAGTATCACCCTGTTGCCCTGGCTAGAGTGAGTGCCCTGGCGTTAGCCTAGCTCACAGGAACCTCAAACTCCTGGGCTCAAGCAATCCTACTGCCTCAGCCTCCCGAGTAGCTGGGACTACAGGCATGCGCCACCATGCCCGGCTAATTTTTTCTATATATTTTTAGTTGTCCAGATAGAAGTTGTCCTTTCTATTTTTTTAGTAGAGACGGGGTCTCGCTCTTGCTTAGGCTAGTCTCGAATTCCTGAGCTCAAACAATCCGCCTGCCTCGTCCTCTCAGAGTGCTAGGATTACAGGCGTGAGCAACCGCGCCTGGCCTGGGAAAATTAAAATAGTAGAAAATTTGGTTAAAGAAAACAATTTGTCTTCCCCTCCATAGTAAAATTAAAAAAAAAAACCAATTTAGTTATAAGAATTTATTATAATTATAACCACAGAAACATGTTACTGAAAATCTACAAACTGGTATAAAAAATATACCTTAAAAATAATATATAATTATTATTATATGGTAACTGACATATAATCTAAATACCTTATGATTTCAAAGTAAATAAAACAAATGTGAAGTTAACCTGGGCTTATAATATAAATCTTTTAAAAACCAACATAGAATATTACTTGATATTACCTGATTTCAGTTATTGTGGCGGTATACACTGCTCCAAATTCTAATTGCTGCTCCTGCTGTAAGTACAAAATAAGCCATAAGATTCAAAAAACAGCAACAAAAAGTAGAAAAAGCAACTATTGTAGGGTCTATACCTACATCATCTTTGCAGATTTCAGTAATGAAGTCTCTTGCCTCATGCATAGCCCCAGGGGTTGGTGCAAATATAGAGTATGTTTCTTCATCCACCTGACTAATAGTTACACCTTTTAAGGAGATAATTTAACATATTAAAGTTAGCTTGCTCATTCCAGTGGACACTAGTCTTAAAAGCAGATGTGAGAACACCTGGAAGCAGCTGGGCAGAGCTATGCCATATTTAGTCATTCATTTAGGAACGAAGAGATTCATTCACCAACAAACACACCCTAAACACTTGCTATGTATCTGGCGTTGCATTAGGCCCTGGGGATACAATAGTGAACCAACATCCTTGCTTTCTTGGAGCCTACCATCTGGTGGGATCAAACATATCTGTACTAATTTTGAAGGGTCTGGTTTTGCTCTCTTAATTATGAGTAGAAACTATACTAGAACCCTCTTTTCACCCTTTTCTCTTTTTCCCTCTTACCCCTTGGATGAGGGATGAAATCATGTCAGTTTGTCAGTCTTAGAAACTAGCTAAAGTGACTCTGCTCCTCACCTTCCTTCAATAGCCTCAAAGCTGGTAAGTATTAATACTAGGTAACCCAAACACTGCTTTCAGAAAAAATAAATTAAAGCATGCTATTTCTACATACACTCTATAAATAAGAGTCTAAATAAAATTAAGTGAAAGTAGCAGAAGTAATAGTAAGAAACAATTAGAGCATAACTCCTCTAACATGAAAAACTAAAAATTATTCTAGATGTTCAATTTTTAAATGTTACAAAAAAACCCCAAAAAACAACAATCAAATTAAAAAAACTCTTGATGAATTCTTGGTCATCCTTCCTGAATACAGTTAAGGACCATCATTTGCTGATTTATTAAGAGGCACACAGAAAGCTCACAGTCCAGACATGTCACACTTTTTTCTCCTGGTCTTTCTCTCATTTCTGAAATACGAGGTCTGTCTGGAAAGTATCTAGGCATTGTTAATATAATGAGAACAACGGCTGGATATTTTCCAGACAGACCTCATGTGCGTGTGCTTGCGTGTGTGTGTGTATTTAAAGCAACACAGTAGAGATGAAAGAGCAAACTTGAATTTTTTTATTTTTTTAAGAGACAGGGTCTTGTTCTGTCACCCAGGTTGGAGAGTGGTGTGATCACAGCTCGATGAAATCTCAAATTCTTGGGCTCAAATAATCCTCCTGCCTCAGCCTCCAAAGTAGCTAGGTCTATAGGCATGTACCACCACAGCTTATTAAAAAAAAAAATTTTTTTTTAGAGGTTGGGTCTCACTCTTTTGCCCAGGTTGGTCTCAAACTCCTAGCCTCAAGCGATCCTCCCACCTCGGCCTCCCAAAGTGCTGGGATTATAGCCATGAGCCCCTGTGCCTGGCCTGATCCAGCATTTAATGAAAAACCTCAAACTTCATACAACTCTTACCTGTTTCAGCCTGAAGTTTTTTTAGATGATATCCACCTGGTCCAACAAATTTTGCTCGTTTTGATAACGGGACCTGAACAGTTTCTGAAATATAATACAGACAAATATTTAAACAATTCAAACCTCAACCATGTCCTGATCACTCAGGATTTTTTTTTCCCTAGACACATGTAAAAATATTTCAGTATAAAATAGAAAAAACAGTTTGCTACTTGAATAAAATGGCAGAAAAATGTCCAAGAATATCCCCCAAATTTAAAGTATTTTAACTATAAAAGTATTTAGAATATTTTTATTTTGCATATGGGGTAAAAACATTTGAAAACAGTAAAATGCATTCATATATTTATGTTTACCTTCCTATTATCAGTAATAGTTTTAATGTATTACCTACAACAGGTCCATTTTCTTTTCTAGATGCTCGAGGTTTTGAAATAGTTTTGTTCATTATCTGTAATATCTCCTTCTTTGCCACTAGGAGAGATAAAAACATAATCAAAGTTATAACTACAGAAAATAAATGTGATTTGAAATAGATGCATTCTTAGTTTTTAAGGAGTAAAATCCAAACTTTTTTTTAAGCTTAATAATCAAAGCTCTTCACAACCCAATTACCTTGAAAATCCACTCCTACTTTCTTTTTCCATAAGTCCTATCTTAAGAGAGTTAATTAATTTATAAAAACTGAAATTTCACTGGTCATCTATTTTGGTAGTCATGGGCCCAAGAAGTTAATACTTTGCAATCTAAGTTCTATGAAATTCTATTTTTTAAAGCACTATTTTATAATAAGCCTAATGGGAATTATAGAAAATAATGAAAGAGAATCAGGCACACTGTCTTACCTGAAGCTTGCTGAATGGCCTCCATTACAATTTTTATTGGTATTCCAGGTAATTTAATATCAGCCTAACATAAAAAAGCCAAAATATTATATATGTATTTGTTTATAACATAATTTAAATATTACAAAAGTAAAAAAAAAAAAGGTTTTAAAAAATACCTGTAATGCAGTTATTCCCTTATTAGTGCCGGCTATTTTGAAATCCATGTCACCATTGTAATCTTCAATTCCCTTCAGAAATTTAAGAAATTATAATATTGTTTTAAACAAAAATAAAATTCACCCATACTCAATACAGAAGAATTTCAAAAAATAGCTTTAGAAGTAAACCATATCCTCTAAGACCAAATACAAAGAAATATCTCCTACATTAACTATTGATTCCAATTTGTGACTTTTTAAGCTACAGATATTTTCACTAGAAATGTCACTTTATTTTTAGGTTACATGTACCTCTCCATAAATGCATAAAGATTAATTTACAATTATCCTAAAGCAAGCTATTATGGATATTTATACTGTAATACATATTTTAAAGTCACATCCTATAAAGTCCAATGCAAAGGTGCAGAGGAGGAAGGTAAGAACCAGTACCTCTATTCCTTGATTACTAGCACTCTTCTAAGCACATGATACCTGTAAAGTACATACAGTCTTCACCATCAAATATTTAAAACTGGGAATATACTTGCCAAAATATCTGTCAGCAAACGATAATCTTCTATTTCACCTTTCTCAGGATCATTTTTGGTGACCAATCCTATTGCTACACCTGCGACAGCAGATGAAATTGGAACTCCTATAATTGGAAAAAAGTACTTTCATATGTAATGTGTATACCAACCCAATACACATATTTGTCATTCTGTTGACATTTAATGTATGTGGATGATGTTCTGTGAATTGACAGTCACCAAAGCTGAGTTGGAAAGGTCTTAAGAGGTCATCTGATTACCTCATTTCTTTTTGAGCATATAGTAAATAAAGCTACTTAAACCGACTTTAATAAGTAATCACCATATTCAGCAAAAACCTTTAGAATAATAGCAAACTTCATAACTCTTAAATTATCTGCTGCTTTGCTTTCGATGCCTTCTTTTTTTTGCTCTTGTTGAAAAGTTACAAAGTGTTTGGTAAATTCTTCCACCCTGAACCCCAGTCCACCTGTAATGTATTCTTCCAGAAAGTTTCTGTGCACAAGTATAAATGTAAACATAATCTTTTCTTTACTCATGGCAGCATACCACATCCATTAACTATTCTGTACCTTACCTTTTTCACTTGATAACATATTTAGGTATTGACACATGTCATCACACAAAACTCTACCTCATTCTTTTGAATAGTTACATAGTTCTCCTCATATATATATGTTTTGGTTTTAATTTCATATTTTTAAATGACAAATAATAAATTGTACATATTCATGGGGTACACAGTGATGTTTCAATACATATAATGTAGTGATCAGATTAGATAATTAGCATATCCATCCTCTCAAACATCATTTCTCTGTGTTGGGAAGAGATGACATCCTCTTTCTAGCTATTTGCAACTATGTATTATTGTTAACTATAGTCATCCTACAGCAGTATAGAACACTAGAACTTAAATTCCTCCAATCTAGCTGTAATTTTGTATCCTTTAAAAATCTCTCCCTTCTTCCTAGCCTTCCCAGACTTTAGTATCCTCTGTTCTACTTTTTAATTCTATGAGATTATTTTTTAGCTTCCACATGAGTGAGAATATGCAGTGTTTAATTTCTGTTCCTGGCTTATTTCACTTAACATAACGTCCTCCAGTTCCATCCATGTTACCACAATGACAAGATTTCCTTCTTCTTTATGGCTGAATAGTATTCCTTGGTGTATACTTACTACATTTTCTTTATCCACTAATCTGTTGTTGGACACCTAGGTTGATTTCACATCTGGGCTACTATTGTGAATAGTGCTGCAAATGAACACGGGAGTTCAGAGGTCTCTTCAATATAATGATTTCCCTTCCTCTGGATAAATTCCCAATGGTGGGATTGCTGGATCATACGGCAGTTTTATTTGTAGTTTTTTGAGGGACATCTATAATGTTCTCCATAGTGGCTGTACTAGTTTGCATTCCCACTGTTTGTGTGATTTCCCTTTTGTCTGCATCCTTGCCAGCATTTGTTATTTTAGGACTTTTTGATAATAGCCATCTTAACTGGGGTGAGATGATATCTTATTGTGGATTTGATTGGCCTTTTCCTGATGATTACTGATGTTGAGCATTCCTTCATATATATATTGGCCATCTGAACATTTTCTTTTTAGAAACTTCTGTTTAGATCATTTGCTCCTATTTTAATTGTTTTTTTTTTTTTTGGCTGGTGAGATGTTTGAGTTCCTTATATAAATCTCCTGTTAGATGAGTAGTTGGTGAATATTTTCTCCCATTCTGTAGGTTGTCTTTTCACTCTGTTGATTGCTTGCTGTGCAAAAACTTTTTAGTTTGATATAATCCCATTTTTTTTGTTTTTTTTTTTTTACTTTTGTTGACTTTGCTTTTGACATCTTATTCATATTATCTTTTCCCAGACCAATTTCCTAAAGTGTTTTCCCTATGTTTCCCTTTAGTAGTTTTATCGTTTCAGGTTTTACATTTAGGTGTTCAATACATTTTGAGTTGATTTTTATATAGGGTGAGGTGGGGGTCTAGTTTCATTCTTCAGCATATGGATATCCAGTTTTCCCAGCATCATTTATCAAAGAGACTGTCCTTTCCCCAATGAGTGTTCTTGGCACTTTTTTCAAAAATCAGTTGACTGTAGATATGGATCAATTTCTGGGTTCTCTATTCTGTTCCATTGGTCAATCTGTCTATTTTTATGCTGGTACCACGCTGTTCTGGTTACAATAGCTTTGTAACATATTTTGAGGTCTGGTAGTATGATATCTCCAGCTTTGCTTTTTGCTCAGGATTGCTTTGGCTATTCGGGGTCTTTTGCGGTTCACACGAATTCTAGGATTTTTCCTTTCTTTCTTTTTTTGGAGACACAGTCTTGATGGTGCTACAGCTAGAGTGCAGTAGCATCACCATAGCTCTCTGCAACCTTACACTCCTGGGTTCAAACTATCCTCTGGCCTTAGCCTCCCAAGTAGCTGGGACTACAGGTCCACTTCACCATGCCTGGCTAATATTTTTCTGTTTTTAGTAGAGACAGGGTCTCACTCTTGCTCAGACTGGTCTCGAACTCCTGACCTCAAACGATCCTCCTGCCCCGGCCTCCCAGAGTGCTAGGATTACAGGCATGAGCCACCGTGCCTGGGCTCTTTTTCTATTTCTATGAACAATGTTATTGGTATTTTGATAGGGATTGCATCAAATCTGTATATTGCTTTGGGCAGTATTGTCATTTTAACAATAATAATTGTTTTGATCCACAAGTATGGGATGTCTTTTCCATTTGTTTGTATCCTCTTAAATTTCTTTCATCAGTGTTGTAGTTTTCCTTATAGAGGTCTTTTACCTCCTTGGTTAAATTTATTCCTTGGTATTTTATTTTTTTTGTAGCTATTGTAAATGAGATTGAGTTCTTGATTTCTTTTTCAGCTAGTTTGCCGTTAGTGTATAAAAATACTGATTTTTGTATATTAATTTTGTGTCCTGCAACTTTACTGAATTTATCCGTTCTTAAAGAGTTTTTTTATGTTTTAAAAAATGGGTACATTTGTATCCCTGGGGTATAGGACAGTGCCTGACTTAGGACATGGCAAGCACTCGTATGTTTGAATTGAACTGCCTACTCTTTGTTGGCTCTTCCCACAGATTTGATATTCATTCTTACCAAATTAAATATTTTTATGTTTTTGTGACTCTCCAGATTAAATTTTTCTGTATTTGGCTCCATTTTTTTTTCACAGTGTCTTGCTCTGTGGCCCTGGGTAGAGTGCGGCGGTGTCATCGAAGCTCACTATAACCTCCAACTCCTGGGCTCAAGTGATCCTTCTGCCTCAGCCTCTTGAATAACTGGGACTTGGGCAGGTGCACACCACAATGCCCGGGTAATTTTTCTATTTTTAGTAGAGATGTGGTCTCGCTCTTGCTCAGGTTGGTCTTGAACTTCTGAGCTCAAGGGATCCTCCCACCTCAGCCTCCCAGAGTGTTAGGATTACAGGTGTGGGCCACCATGTTTGGCCTGGCTTCATATTTTTTAAATCTTACTCAATTTTGTCATTTAACAAATCAGTCACCCATTCCTTTTTATCAGTATCCTTTTTATTGGCAGGCTGCGTTCTCAATAATGAAATCAATGAAAGGGAGAGTTGAGGATCCTCAGTCTTGAGCATCCTCAAGTCTTCCTCTTGAGACACCTCTTCTACTTGCTGAGTAGATTAACCAGCCCGCTTTGCTCATCCTTCAACCAGTTATGGATGGTGAGCCTAACATCTAGTCTAAGTTTCTGCAACATTTACACAAAGATATCATAAACTGTCAGGCTAAACTCTAGTACACTGCATCAATAGCATCGTCCCCTCACTTCAAATCTAGTAATTTTTTTCAAAAACAGAAAATGAGTTTACTAGGACATGACTTATTTCTGGGGATCCCTCTGGCTCCTCTCTGTAGCCCCTTTCCTTTCTAAAATATTTATAAGCAAAATTTTAAAATAAGCTATTAAAAATCTTGTCAAAGGTCACTGTCAAGTTCACTGGGTTATACTTTAGAGAAAATCCTTTTTTTCCTCTTCCAATAATACCCTTTCTGTCCCTGGTATAGTAGTCTCTAATTTCTCAAAGACTGTGATCATAGTTTAGTAATCTCATCCTGAAGTTCTCATCATTACCTAGGATAGATTTTTGTCTAGACCAAAAGACCCAAATTCATTAAAAACAGTTAAAGATTTTCTTAAGATATCTTTTTTTATTTTATCTTTCAGTTCATCTTTTTCAGAATTTGTTCAGTGTTTTCCATTACAAGATTTGGAAGACTGAGAAATGTGAGCTCCATGTGGACAAGGACTGCTTTGTTCATCACCATGTCCCAAGAGGTTAGATCAGTGCTTGGGCACATGTGTGTCACAAAGATTTGTTAAATGAATGCGTGAAAATGAAAATAGTAGCAGTATTTTACTAGCTATGTTAAATATCAGATTATGTTTCTTCCACTAAACACGGCTAGAAAAGTGCCTTTAGCATTTTTTTGTTTTGGCTTGTTCTATTGTTTTATTAATATTTTTTCTACATATTATTATATACCCATACTATTTTTTTCATTTTATTCTTGGTTATGTCTTCCTTCCCATCTTTCATATCTGTATTATAAATGTGTGAATTTATCAGAGAACTTGGGCATCCTCTTTAGTATCTTTAGGTTCTTTCTCCCTTAATTCTCAAATAGCACCATTGCTGACTGGCAGAAATTGGTTTTCAGAACCTCCTAGATACTAACTCTTTCTTTCTCTTTAGGTGTTTCAGATCCAGAGATTATATTGAACTAGTGTAGTCTGCTTTCCTAAAATTCTATGTATACTTCTGAGTGGCGCAGTTCTTCTCATGGCTTATATAAATCGACTGGAAGATTACATAGTTGCTTTCCTTATGGGTCCTAAAACTGCTTATTAATCAAAACTTCCTTGGTAATTGAAATCAATTCTGGAGGCCTCTATCTTTCAGGAGGTGAGAAAGTTCACTGGGTCACCAAGGCAAGTAAATAATTTTCAATGTACTGGTTTTTAGCGAAAAATAAGAATTCCAGCAGATAGCTTGACATCTGAAACTCTCTTTTGCTACTACCTTGCCTCTTGCCTAGTTTGGTTATCTGCAATTTGACTTCTAGTCTTACTAAAATCCGATTAATGAAATTTCATATTTTATACTAATCAGGTGTGTGTAAAATGTTAGCAATTTTGAGACATAATTCTTTTACCTGCATCCATTAATGCTAAACTTCCACCACATGCAGATGCCATAGAAGATGACCCTATAAAAAGAAAAATACTTACTTTATATTATACTGATTTTTAAAATGTAGAAAATTATTCCTACTAGTTACTTCCTCATAAATATTCAATTATAACATAAATATTCAATAATCTTTTTTTCCCTCCTTTTTAAAAGCACTTTAGGCAACCTCTCCTAAGCCATAAACAAATCACAGAGTTGTATGATCTAATACCATAGCCACATGTGGCTACTTATATTTAAGTCAGTTGAAATAAATTCAGTTCCTCAACTGGATAACACAGATATAGTGGATTTCTATCATCACAAAAAGTTCTATTGGACACTATTACTACAGAGATTCCGATTCTAAGAAGTAGCCCAGAAGTACTGGAATACTTCTTTTTTTGCTTAATCCGAAGTAATTAAAGATACAGGGCTCTGGCTCTCTCACTGGACTATAAGCCCATTAGTTTAGTCACATCCAGCAGAGAATAACAGAAAAGTCTTTAATTTAAACTCTGAGATTACTTTGATGTTTTTCCCTCAAAACCTGTGACCACGTAATCTATATCTAATATACCTTTAAGAACTCTGTGCCTTTTCTGCCTTTAAGTTGCTGCACTTTGCTTTGACCCAGGGACTAATTTTTTATTTAAATTTGACCTTTTAGCCCAGACTTATTTATTAAACATATCTTCTCTTGCAATAGGCTTATGCCCTGTAGTAACAAACATAATGTAACATTACTTTTGTAATTTTTTATTCTTCTCTCTAAAAGAGACAGGGTCTTGCTCTGTCACTCAGGCTGGAGTGCAGTGACATAATCATAACTCACTGAGGCCTTAAATTCTTGGGCTCAAGTGATCCTCCTGCCTCAGCCTCCTGAGTAGCTAGAAATATAAGCATGTGCCATATTTTTAAAAAATTTTTTGTAAAGATGGAGTCTCGCTATGTCACCTAGGCTGGTTTCAAACTCCCGGCATCAACCATTCTTCCTATGCTGGCTTCGCAAAGTCTTGGGATTACAAGCATGAGCCACTTTGCCTGGCTATTACTTTTGAAGAGTTAAGAATATAATAGGCAATCTGGTCATTTCTTGTAGGAAAGAAATATTTCAATATCATACCATTTGACTCTAGGACTTCAGATGTAATTCTTATGGTGAAAGGAAAATCTCTGGGAATAACAGGATACAAAGCTTTCTCAGCAAGAGCGCCTAAATGAGAATAGGAAACAGTAAGCAAAAAATGTACCTAGTCTCTATAAGAACATCATGTAAGTTTACAGATTTGTACTCACCATGTCCAAGTTCTCTTCTGTTTAAACCAGTGATTTTGCCAGTTTCATTTGTTGCATAAGGAGGAAACTTAAAAAAAAACACATACATATACAACTGACATAAGAAGATGGCCAAGATGTATTGCCAAAGTAAAAAATAAGTTATAAAACAGTAGAATACCAATTTTGCTTAAAAAAAAGTATGTTCATAAATATGCAGAAAATATCTGGTGTAAATTTAAGATACATACCAAATTGCTAAAAGTAGCTATTTCTAGTGTGTAACTGAATTAGGGGGTGGGAAGTGGATGGTTATGAGAATTTACATCATAAATTTCCAAAATGTTTAAATTATTAACAATAACAAAATATTATATTTTTGTAATAAGAAAAAACATACACATATTTATAAAGAAATACACATTGAGGAATCACAGGTCTTTTTTTCCATACCAAAGTCCACATTTTTATTTCATTGAATTGCAATTTAATTCATACTTGTACTTCATAGACTTGTCTCTCTTTGCCACCTCTTTCAGATATAAAACAAAAATACATGGACAGAGAATTGCATATTTTTTTTCTTCCTTTTTTTATTTTAGCATATTATGGGGGTACAGATGTTTAGGTTACATATGTTGCCCTTGCCCCCCCCACCAAGTCCAAGTTTCAAGTACGTCCATCCTTTGGATGGTGCACATTGCACTCCTTTTTTTTTTTTTTTTTTTTGAGACAGAGTCTCACTCTGTTGCCCTGGCTAGAGTGGGTGTAGTGGCGTCAGCCTAGCTCACAGCAACCTCAAACTCCTGGGCTCAAGCGATCCTACTGCCTCAGCCTCCCGAGTAGCTGGGACTACAGGCATGTGCCACCATGCTCAGCTTATTTTTTCTATATAGTTTTAGTTGTTGGATTAATTTCTTTCTATTTTTAGTAGAGACAGGGTCTCGCTCTTGCTGAGAATTGCATATTTTAAAGCCCTTCTTGAACAAAATGTAATGACAAAAATATGTGAAGGAAACAAAGATCTTTTACATAAGGGTTTTATTTTAGCCAGAGGTTGCAAATCATTTTATTTGATGGAAATGTTATCTTAAAGGAATATGAATTAGTTGTGATCATTTAAGATTTGTGAGATTACCCATAAAAATCTGGAATTTCAGTTTAACAAAAATTTTTTAGCTCTCTGGGAGGCCGAAGTGGGCGGATTGTTTGAGCTCAGGAGTTCGAAACCAGCCTGAGCAAGAGCGAGACCCCGTCTCTACTAAAAATAGAAAGGAATTAATTGGACAACTAAAAACATATAGAAAAAACTAGCCGGGCATGGTGGTACATGCCTGTA